>APFE030629843.1:7130-35279 GCA_000404065.3 Pinus taeda
TGTCCTTTGTCGAACTTATGACTATGCAGAAGACGAGAAAAAGTTGAAACTCTTTCCCTCTACCCTCAAGGATGCAGCACTACACTGGTTCATGGGGTTACCTGGAAACAATATCACAACTTGGGCTCAGATACAGCAAGCCTTTAACAACAAATACCGGGATTACTGTAGGTCAAAGGAAACAAAGGGAGAAATCTTTCGGATGACCATGGGAAGTGATGAATCTTTAGAAGGCTATGAAGAAAGGTTCCAACTTAGTTATAAAAGGGCCAGGTGCACACTTGACCCTGACTCTCTGAAGCTGGTTCTGCTCCGAGGATTCCCTGAAGACCTTCTAGATACCCTCCATTTGCTGGCTGGGGGAGACATCTACCAACTGCCTTATGATGACATAAAGACTGTGTTTAGAAACCATTCTAGGGCAGCCCGGAAAAGAGGTAGGGGGAGTCAACTTTCAGCCAGTGCCACCTTCTCCAAACATGAGTTTGCAAATCAGATGGAAGACCTTAAAAGTGAGGTGAGACAGACCATTGCCATGCAAATGGATACCTTCTGAATCCAACAGAAGCAAGAGGAATCTAAGAGGGCTTTGGCCATATTTTTTCCCAGATGCACAAGGAAGCATCCTTGGAACGAGTGCCCATTGCACTCCATAGAGGTATGTTTTGTTTGTGAGGCAGACCACCCTACAAACCAGTGCCCAACCTTACCCGGATTTAAAGCTATGTACCAAGGGGCTGAAGGAGCCACTGAACCACTCTACTTCATGAACTAAAGGAGGCCACATGGACCCAAAACTTACTAGCAGAGGATGTAAGGGACATCCCAGACTTATTACAACCCCAACCAATCCACTCACATACTTTCTTGGGGTCCCCCTACTCATCCTTCCTGGTTGGCACCCCCTCCTTGGTCATATCCATCTCAATACCATACTCAACCTGCTGCTCATTCATTTCATTCTCATGTTTAGCCACAACCTCAATGGAATGCACCTCAACAGGGGTGGAGGCCCCAATACAACTCTCCTCCCACTATTTTGCCTCCACCACTTGCTCAACCACAACCATTACCTCCTGCTCCTCTAGGACAACCCCAGATACTTTCTCAACTGAACCCGAACCCCAATAACAGATAGGCCCAGCAGTATATATTGGAGAGACAACATGCCCTACCTATGTTGTGGAGATTCAGGAGATCAACCTACGATTTGGGAAGGTCCTCCTAGATAGCCAACCTCCTCCTAAGGAGGATGAGGAAGAGAAACAGGAAAGTGAACCCGAAGCCATTCCACCCTTTCCTGGGAGACTAACTGGAACCACACAACCAAACCCAAAAGAGACTGAACTTCTAGGAGAACTTAAACAGTTATGTGTAAAAATACCACTTCTCTAGGCCATAAAAGATGTACCAATCTACAACAAATTGATCAAAGAGAAGTGTTTTAGGCACCCAGGTAGGCACAGGAGAGATGCCCCAACTATCAATGTCATAGGACAACTGTCTGATCTGATGATGGGACAAGTAATATGTCCAAAATATCTGGACCTTGGGAGTCCTATAGTCGATGTCCACATCAATGGCACCATAATCCCCGACACCCTGATTGATCTAGGGGCTGCCATTAATTTGATAACCAGGGACACTATGCTCAAACTCAACCTTTAGAGTTCCCTAGGAAAGACCTCAACGGTACTGCAGTTAGCAGACCGCTCCACCATGACCCCCGAGGGGATTGTGGAAGATGTCATGGTCTCCATTGATTCTTGGGAGTACCCTGTGGACTTCTTGGTCCTTCAGCCAAAGGAAAAACTCACTGGATACCCCCTCATTTTGGGAAGGCCTTGGTTAGCTACTATAGGTACTTATATCAGTTGTCGAGCCGGGAGCATGACCATTAAGAATGGGCCTATGTCCAAACAGCTAGTCCTATATCCTCCTACCCAACCTCTGCTAGAACATGACTTACCTCTCTGGTTGAAGGAGGAAGATGAGGGTGAAGCCTACTCTACACCATTGTGCACAGTGGAAGCCACTAGGGGAGGTCCTCAAACCGAGGATGACCTTATTGAGAATTTGATTCAAAATCCACCTCCCAGTGTGTTGCCATTAGAAGAGTTGGTAGAAGACACCCAAGCCAGTGGTTTAGTAGATCTCGTGTGGTTGATCTGACCTCTCCCCGAGTTAAGAATGTGGAATTTGGCCCTGAAAGAACCTTGAAGATCAACTCAATCCTATCCCCCTCTCAGGAGAAGGAGCTGTGTAGCTTATTGAAGAACCATTTGGATGCTTTTGCTTGGAGCTATAAGGAGATGGAAGGAGTCCACCCCTCAGTCTGTACCATCACATTTACATTAAAGAGGATTGTAAACCAGTTAGGCAGCCTCAGAGGAGAATGAATCTAGCCCTTAAGGACATTGTCAAAGAAGAATTGCAAAATTTTTTGGATGCAAGATTCATCTATCCCATCTCTGACAACGAGCGGGTTTCTCCTCTGGTGCTTGTGCCCAAGAAAAAGGGGAAGTGGAGAATCTGTGTAAATTATCGAGAACTTAAAAAAGCTACCAAGAAGGACCATTTCCCTTTGCCTTTCATAGATCAAGTGTTAGATGGCCTGGCAAGGAAGAAGTTCTTTTCCTTCCTAGATGGGTTTAGCGGGTATAATCAGATCCAAATCAGCCCGGAAGACCAAGATAAGACCACTTTCACTTGTCCATGGGGTACCTTTGCCTACCAGGTCCTTCCCTTCGGGTTATGCAATGCTCCTGCCACTTTCTAAAGAGCAATACTGAGTATATTCGCTGATATGGTTCATGCTTCAGTGGAAATCTATATGGATGACTTTACCCCTTATGGTTCTAACTTCCAAGAAGCATTGACTAACTTGGAAAAAGTTTTAACCAAGTGTATTGAAATGAACCTGTCCCTCAATCCTGAAAAATGTGAATTCCTAATGACTGAAGGGACCGTGCTAGGTCATACAATTTCTCAGCAAGGATTACAGGTGGATCCCAACAATATTGCTATCATCCAAAGGGTCCCACCTCCTCAAAAGGTAAGAGATGTTCATAGTTTTCTAGGCTTAGCAAGATATTATAGAAGATTCATTAAAGATTTCAGTAAGCTAGCCTCTCCATTGTTTGGTCTTTTGGGGAAAGATGCTGAGTTTATATGGACTGACAACTGTCAAGAGGCTCTGGATGCGTTGAAAGGTAAGCTGGTAACTGCCCCAATCTTGAGAGGTCCAAACTGGGCCCTACCTTTCCACATTCACACAGATGCCTCGAACAAAGCCATAGGAGTAGCCTTAGGACAAGTTGAAGAGAAGCTACCGTATGCCATATATTTTGTCAGTAAAAACCTATCCAAGGCAGAGTTAAACTATACTGTAACTGAGAAAGAGCTCCTAGTTGTAGTCCATTCCATAAATAAGTTCAGGCACTACATCACTGGTTATCAAACATTTGTACACACTGATCATGCTGCAATTAGGTATTTGATGAATAAACCTGATGTAAATGCTCGTATCATTAGATCATTACTTTTATGTAGCAATTTGATTTGACCATTGTTGATAAGCCAGGTAAGGAAAATGTTGTTGCTAATTTTCTATCTAGACTAGATTTGCCTGCAGGTGAAGAAGGAATGGTGGATGATCAAATGCCAGATGAACACCTATTTTCTATTTCAGTACTCTCTCCATGGTTTGCTGATATAGCAAATTACCTAGTTTCAGCACAGTTTCCACCACACCTATCCTCAAAAGAGAAGAGCAAGATCGTGAGGAAAAGCACCCCATTCTCTTGGATTAGGGGCAAGTTGTTTAAACTTGGTCCAGATCAGATTTTGAGGCATTGTGTCCGGGAGGAGGAAGTTTTTGACATCCTCCTAACCTGTCATGATTGGCCCTATGGAGGCCACTTTGTAGCAAAAAGAACCGCCTTCAAAATTCTACAAGCAGGGTACTATTGGCCCACTCTTCATCAAGATGTTAGGAGATACATCAGCCAATGTGACCAATGTCAAAGGATGGGGAAACTGACTCCAAGGGATGAGATGCACCTACAACCCCAAGTGACTTTCGAGCCATTTGAGAAGTGGGGCAAGGACTTTGTGGGTCCTATCAACCCTCCTTCAAAACAAAAAGTCTCACATCATTATGTGCATGGACTACCTGACCAAGTGGGCAGAAATAAAGGCAATCAAGGCAGCAACAGAAGAAAAATTAGTTGAGTTCTTGAGGGAAAATATCTTCTACAAGTTTGGCTACCCAAGAGAATTAGTCACAGATCAAGGAAGTCAGTTTACCTCCAACCTGATTGAAGACCTGCTCACTTATCACAAGATTAAGCACAGAACTTCTACCCCTTATCATATGTAGGCAAATGGACAGGTGGAAGTCACTATCAGAGCTTTGGAAGAGATTTTGACTAAAGTGGTGGGCAGCAGCAGAAAAGATTGGGCAGATCGCTTGGTCGAGGCCACCTGGGCCTATAACACTACTTGGAAAACTACAACATCTTTCACACCCTATGATCTGGTCTACGGGAAGAAGGCTTTGTTGTCCATAGAATTTGAATATAACACATTGAGGTTGGCAGCTCAGCTGGACCTAGATATCAGCCATGCACAACAGGAAAGATTACTGCAGCTGAATGGATTAGATGAATAGAGAATGCAGGCCCTTCTCCACTCAGAGGTAGTCCAACTTCAAAGAAAGATATGGCATGACTGGCACCTTAAAGAAAAGCAATTTCAGCCAAGAGATTGGGCACTGGTATATGATTCAAGATACAAGGATTTCAAAGGAAAGCTGAGGACAAGATGGTTGGGACCATATACAGTGGAGAAATGCAATGACAATGGTTCAGTCCTTATCAGGACCATTAATGAAGAAGACATCCCCATGCTCGTCATTGGACATCGATTGAAAATCTACAAGAAGCCCCTTTCTAAGCTGGAGTTTGTTGAAACTCTAGGTAAATCAATGCTGGTAGTGGAGCAGGCGCCTGTCTCCACTCCACCCACACCTTGAACACACAAAAAAAAAAAAAAGAGGAATAAAAGATCCTTAGGTGAAAACCTCTTGGAGGCACCCAAGGCAGATAGTGAAGGTGAAAACCTCGTGGAGACGCCCCAGCTGTCTCAAACTAAAAAAAAAAAAAAAGGAAAAATAAACCTAATTTTTGTTGAATAAATTGCAAGTTGCAAGAAGCTCATTAAAGGTTTTAGGAGGAACGGACAAGACAAAGACAGAGGTCATAACCAGGCTGCAAGCATCCCTCACAATCCATTCCTCCATGACCATTACCCTTTCCTAATATTTGGTCGCATTCAGGCTAAGATTTCACCTTCTACAAGAAATTCTGTATCTTCTACAGGAAGATCACGTAGAACCTACAGAAAAGCCAAAATTGATCTCAGAAGAGGACCCGAAGGTTGGGAATCTGTCTATGAGGCCTGTAAACCTCCCTGCTTCCATCCATCGCCATATGTCGCCCTTTTTCCATCTCTGTACACCTCCATTGCACTCATTTTTATGTCCCTGCACAGTCACACATAGAAATCATTTTTCCTTCATGCTGCCAGCGAAAATATTTAATGACAAATCAAAGCAGCAATTTTTCACTCACCATACCTGATACCCTCCATCTAGACTCCTTATCAGCCGAGACCCTCATCAGCAGTTGTAGCCATGCTCATTCTAGCTTGCATTCCAAGAGGAGAAGTAGCTACAGGACATCCTACAAGATTCCTGTAGCAGTTGATCCCTATGAAAGACATACTCCAGAGACAGGGACAGCAAAGTATAGCATATGAAACATGCATGGAGCTCTGCTTGAACATGTAAACATCAACAACAGCCCGAGGCCAAGCATGCAGTGCGCAAGCAGCAACAACAAATGAAGAAACGGGTTCCAAAATCCAAAATCTGCATAACACAGCCGCGACTATGCAGGTAAGTGCCTAAACTCATTCTTCAATTGCATAAATCATATTTCAAGGTTGCGTGACTATGGGAATGGTTCAGATTGAGTGGAATCGGTGGCCAATCAATTGGCCACCCTCAGCCAGTTACACATCCTCGTGGAATCCAAACGAGCCCCATTAAATTCAAAACTACTGATTAGATGCGCAGCCAGCACGTGTGGAGTGTCCATTCAGGAAGAAATCTTTAGGACTGGTAGCGGTGGCAGCGGATAATGGGAGAAAGGGAGGTGATGGCGGTCAGATAGCATGCAGAAATATTATGGCTATGACGTAGGATCAATGGTCCGGTCTGGCCACCTCATCCCCTCACCATGAATCACCACCGCAGATAAAAGACAGCTCAGTTGAAACATGCACCACCCCTTGTTCATTATGTACTCACGACGCTCTCAACTGGAGTACGCATCCACCACTTCCAGAGTAGTTAACCAGTCATCCTCCACCAGTTTTCTTCCTATTTTTGAAAATCTCCCACCTATCAGGCTCTATCAAAAGTACAGTTTCATTCTACAGGAGCTGGGAGATTTCTACAGGAAGGGTTCACCAGGAAAGGCAGAGAACGGCTCCAGAAAGAAAACTCGGGATTTTCATCAGAATTCAAGTTCAAAACAAGGTAGACTCGGGAAAACTCCTCTGTGCATGATTTGTTTGAGTAAGGTGGTGAATTGAACATGGCAGTAGATTGAAAAAGAGAGTGAAACTATGCCTATGCATTAAAAGAGTGAAAGCCTGCCTGCATATTTCCCTGAGTCTACATAGTTTCTTTTTCTCTCTGCATCTGAAATCTCCTCATCCTTTTTCAAATTCTCCTGTAAAAAAGATACATGTAGCAATAAAGGCCAGCCTGTGTGTGTGTGAAAAAACGAATGTGCATATCTATCTACGTGCTGAGAAAAGAACCTGTGTCCTTATCCTCTATTTTGTAGAAAAAATTCTTTCTTTTCAAAACCAGGAAGTCAAATTCAGGGTGGCAGCAGTTTAAAACAGGAGAATTATTACCATTTGATATTGAAAAGAAGCACTTGGGACATTCCTTCTTGGGTTCAGAAGAAATCGAATTCAACTATCTTCTATTTCAATGATTGACTTTTTTTTTCCCACCTGAGCATTTTCTTTTCTGGTTAAAACATAAAAAGAGCACTCAACACTGTGCCAGGAGGATTCATAAGGAAAGAACCCTCAGACTCTAGCAAATTGCATGAGCACCCTGAGGTGGTGGACCTTTTCACCAGGGAAAACTGGATATCCTTCTTTGACAGAATTCAGGGTTATGATGAGGAGATAACTGAAGAGTTTTTGATGTCCCTGAGACCACATTCGAAGACACATGCCACAGTTAGTTTTAGGGGTTTGACCCTAGAACTTACACCTGATCTCATCAGTAGAATTATTGGTCTACCATTGGGGTTCCCTTGGAGCAAAGAGGAGAGATCATTGGGACAAGTTGCTAAGAAAACATTTTTTCTGCCTGAGGAGCATCCTGTAGAAGATAAAAATGGCGTTAGAAGGACAAGCTTGCCTCCTCGCTGGAGTGAAGTCAGTTATCAAATAATGAATTATATCACATGTGAAGGGAGGTTTAGCATCATTTATGGATATCATTTCAGGTTGTTACATGAATTAAGGTATGGGATCGACTTGCCTCCAGCCAGAAAATTGAGCATCCCATATTTCCTCCTTCAGTCCTTAATTGAATGTGGTACAAAGCTAAATGAAGGGATCCCGGATCAATTGACCCACCATGGGTTCATCAAACTATTGGTGAAAGATGCTTTACACACCTATACTATCCCCATAGCTTGGGAAATCTTCAAAAATATGTCTAGGGATGATGACATTAGAACTTTGGCTGAGAACATCACCCCATCCAGCAGTGATGAGGGGGAGTAAACTGAAGAAATTGAGAAGAACAATGATGAGGGAGCACAAAACATTCAAGCAGAGGGAAAAACAGAGGAAGAACAGAAAGAAAAAGAAGAATTTGACAAGACTGTTAAGCCTAAAATAGAGAAAGAGACAATAGCAAGAACAGAGAAGGGGAAAAGGACACAAATTGGAAAGGAAAAGGCTGAGAAAGCCCAAAAGAAGACTGCCACAGCCAAAGCAGGCACCCAGCAAGAGAAGGAAAAGACACACCCTGAGATATCAGTAACACTGGCGGAAACAGTGGGCATAGAGATTTCTACATGAAGCGAAGGAAAAGAACAACAGCAAGAGGAATCCCCTGAAAATTTGGCACGGGAAGCAGCAGTTGTTCTTGCTACATTAAGCACACCTACAAAACAAAAAGCAAAAAGAAAAAGGTAAACCTCCATGTACTTTAAAGCCAGAAGAAGCACAAGGATAAAAGTGGGAAAACCCCAGCCACAATCAAAGGAACCAATTTTCATTGAGGACACAACCACTAAATAGAAGGAAGAGTCTCCTTCCAAGATATCTATCACCTATGAAAGAGGAAGCCCAAAAACCTCCACATGGAGGGAGAGAATTATGATGATGGACTCAAAGGCAACTCTACAGGAAGCTAAAACATCTCTACAGGAAACTCTAGCCAAGTTAAAAGAGACTGAGAAACTAGAGGAGAAGGCAGCCAAACAATCACAAGAAGAGAACATCACCTCGGAAGCCTGGGATGTCAGAGAGGCAGTCAAAGCAATAAAAGATGATGAACTGGATTAGTTGCTCAGAGGATGAGCAAACACATTCAGCAGAGGGTTGATGATGAGCCCCAAAAATGGGTAACTTTATGGGCTCATTTTGCCTATTATTCTCGATTAATCCACCATTCTTCATAGTTTTATGCATGCTTTTGAATATAATTATGTTAATTGAATGAATGGGAATAGTCACTTGACCACAAAGTCTAATACGTGCTTACTGCAGATTTTTGGACATTTTTGGACCAAGGTCAAGCATTTATGAGCAAATTGGCAGCCAAATACGAAGGAAAAAGGTTGAGGATTTATAGGAGGGGTGTCTCCTGCACTAAATGACCCCTTCCTCAAGTTCTCCACCATTATCTCGGAGTTCAACAGCCCACCAAAGATGATTTCAAGGGGCAGCCGAGCAGGTTTAGTGAAGTGGCTGATTCACTGCAGTTTTGGGCAGCCAAGCTCCTAAAGTTAAGGAGGATTGTTGGGAGTGCTCGTTTGCATAAGAAATAAGGCTTCAAGCCTTGGTAGTTTAGCTATTGAATAGTTTGTTTTCGCACTTTAGTGCAGCTCTGCATTTCAGCTCATTTTCGAGCTCTTGTTGTAAACAATTTTGTGACATGACTATTATTTTGGATTAATAAAGATGAATCTCTCTTTGCACCAGCTCTGAGCTTTCTTAGGAGGTTGTAGCTCTTGGGGTTGGGCCCAACCCAAGTTCTAGTACCTCCTTTGTGTACTTTTATGTGTTTTCTTGCATTCATAGTATAATCTCTGTTATTTAGGTTAAAATCTTACTTTGTTACTTAGGTTGTTTTTTATTATTAAGATGGTTTTTCATGCTTCAGGTTGATTTGATAGTTTGGTAACCGAAAATATCTGCAAAAAGGCCATCAAGTAGTCTTTGATCTCATCTCTCCCTCCTTGGGACCATGAGCTGAGACCAAGGCATACTTGCTGCCACAAAAACACTGTTTTTCTCTTCCAATGCAATTGCTAGTGTTAGATTTTAAGTTGGAAAAGTTGATATCAGTTGTGCTTTCATGTTTAGATCTATTCTTGCTTAGTTTCCATAGCTATCTTGCATGATTTCCTATCTATAAACTTATGTTCATCATGTTTCTGGTTTTTAGGTCAGATTATGTCAAAATAGATAGATCTCTGGTTTTTTCAGTCTTTGTTCAATCAGTTTTGGAAAATAGTGTGCAGAGCACCTGTGATACATTCCTACCTACCCTTCCTTCATCATACAACCTGTTCCAACCCCTGATTCCAGATTTCTCCCCTTCATTTGCCACACTTTTCCAATTTGCCCTAATTTCTACATTTTTGTGCAACATTGCTCTCTCCATCCTTGAACAAATCCAACCACCTTCATCACTCCTTAGCTTCATTTACCAGGTCCTAGACCCCTTAACATCCTTATCCATCCTTCATTTCCACTTTCTCACCGTTTTTCCACCATCAACCCTCTAAAATCCACTTTCAGCCTATTCTTGTAGAACTTCCTGTAGAACCCCTGCAAACTTCCTGTAGAAGTTCACACGAGTAGTTTTTTTGAGATCTAATCACTGTGGAATTCTCTAGAAGGGTGCTAGAGACCCCTTAGGCCCTCTTCTCACCTTCCCAACCTCCTGCAAGTGCCCACTCCATTTCCTTTCGCCAATAAACCTCTGCACAGTCAAAAATAGTTAAAGCACATGCATAATAATTCTGCAAAATTACTCAAAAATACAAAAAGATGCTTTTTCCATATTTTCGTTCAGAAGTAGCTTAGTCACATGCATTTTACCTTTCCAAGAGTCAATGGAATCCATTTCAACAGCTTTCATCTCTTTTCTTGCACTAGTAGGGTTAGTCGGTAAAACTAGGGTTTGCTAGGGTTTGCATTTCCTTTCAGCTTTCAGCTTCTTTCTGCAAGTAGACTAGCCTCTCTTGAGTTAGCTTTCATCCATCACAGTTAAAAACTTCTTCTAAGAGCTCATAGAAGTTGGCTTAAGCTCCTAGCGAACTTGTGTCAGCTGATCAGGTGACAGCCTGCAGTAAGAGCTAGTACTTGTGCATATAGCACGTCACTTCCAAGTTTGTTACGAACTACCAGGTTGATAAAAGTAAAGAAGGGAGTCCCAAGGGTTGCAGTGTCATTGCTGAAATACTAGGGCCCACCAGTCTGTACTGGACCATACATTGCACATGCAGTGGGAGTATTGAGCAGGTTTATGTCAAAATCAGGGAAGGAGCACTGGACAACAGTGAAGCAGGTTTTCAGGTATTTGCGTGGCACTAGTGATTATGGTTTCTGCTACCAAGGAAGACCAGGATTAGACAAAGTGTTGGATATTCATGGCTTTGTTGATGCTGACTGGGTTGGAGATTTGGATTAGAGAAGATCTACAAGTGGGTATGTGTTTAACCTATTTGGAGGTGCAGTCAGTTGGATGAGTAAGAAACAATCTATAGTGGCACTATCAACTACAGAAGCAGAATACATGGCAGCCACTCATGCAAGCAAGGAAGTTGTTTGGTTGTAGATATTGTGTTCAAGTATGGGGTTAGTATAGGGAGCTATAAGGATAGACTGTGACAGCCAAAGTGCAATTTTCTTGGCAAAGAACCCTTCCTACCATTCAAAGACAAAGCACATTGATGTTCAATATCACTTTGTGAGGGATATGATAGAAGACAAAAAGGTGTTGTTGGTAAAGGTGGACACTTCGAAGAATACTGCAGATGCATTGACAAAATCTATGAGCTATGAGAATTTCTCTTGGTGTAGAGAGACAATGGGCATTTCAAGGCTAGAAAAATGACTAAGCTCTCTTGTGGGCCCCTGTGGAAAGAAAACAACAAGTGGGAGAATGTTGGGTTGTGCTATATTCTTTCCATGACTAGCCCACGTAGTTAACCGGGGGGTTAAAGGGGGGCCGGAGCCCCCCTTCGTTGCGCCAATTGTGTAGCAAGGGGGGGGGGGGTCACAGGGGGTTTGAGGCATACCCATAACCCCAATTTATGGGATCCGGGGCAGCACCCCGGAAAATTTTGGTTTTGGACCCTATGTTAGGATGGGAACATGCACCTATGGTTTTGTGCATGATTTTCGCACATGTTTTTGGACGCGATGGTTTTTCGGTCCATGGTATTAGACACGATGATTTTCGATCCATGGTATTAGATGCTTCAACATGTATAAATATGTATTATAACATTGAAAGGAACATAATGAAAAATCAGGCTAGTAGTCCCGATTTTGGGATCCAGGGGAAATCTTTGTGTATATGTGTTTTATGTGTTATGTTCTCGCATTTTTTATTTTATGTGTTTTGTAATTCGTATGTAGGTAATTTATGTACGGGGTTAAAACCTACAGTAGTATGGTGCCATGTGTCACCACCACATAGTACCACATCTATATCCAGGCACATCATTCAAGTCATATTCAGATATGAAGATTTCAATTATTCCCTTTTATAAGAAAAGCTATAACTCTGAATATTTAGGCTTCCAAATATTCAGAGGATCTCTCTAATCCATTTAAATGAAAATTGTAGATATAGATATGTGGATTCCTAGATATTCACAATATGCCCATTTTCAATATTTCATAAATTTGTTTAATTAAAGGTGTTGGGTCTAGATATATGGAGTATCCTCATCTAGATAAACTCCAAAAATGGAAATTTTCTTAAAATGCCAAATATCCATATTTATGATTATCTACCTATGAATACCGATGTTGCCTTCCCTCATGGATCACCACATGGACCTCCACCTTAGCACTACCATACTCATATTATCATCCTTGTCAGCATAAAACAAAATCTAGATCTCTAGATTCCTAGTTTTAGAATATCCTAAAAATTTCATTTTACCGAATTCTAGATCTTGAACTCCTAGTCTACACATCATGTGCCATGTTGATAACCACATAAACCACCACCTCAAATTCATGACACCCCTATGCCATGGAATCATTCCACGTTAGTATGCCACATCATTCCATTATGTTATTGTCATGTTAGCATGACACATCAACACATTAAGTCTTTCTTTCCACATTGATAACCCATGTCAACCTGTAAGGTTTGTGGCTGTTGACGTGAAACCCATATTTCCACCATGGGTTCACATGGGGTTTAAGTTTATATTTAAGCTCCATTTATTTAAAGCTTGAGAAGCCCCAATATTTGGGTATTCGGATATGTGAAACATCTAGCCTTCTCTAGATTCCCACACTCAGAATAACTCTGGGTGTCCAGATATTTAGATACCTAGATATTCAACACATCTTGACACCAATGTACTTCTTCCTTTAGACACATTTTTTAGCTGGCCCTTGGTCACAAACCTTATTGGCCCATGTGACTAGGGGATAGGGCTAAAACCTTGAATCCCCAAATTTTCAAAATTTGATAGTTTTAATAAAGCAAAAATTTAGCCTTCTTCATGGTTGAATTAGATTCCACAAGGGTCCAATACTGACCTTAAATCCTTCTGAGGATACATAGATCGTTATTAACCTATAAAGGTATCCACAAGATTCCAAAACACTTCCAATAATTAGGTATCTTCTCAATAAAGTAAAAAAGAGGCCCTATTATCCAATTTCCAATTTTGGCTGACCCGAGTGAGATTCCTCTCACTTTGAATTTGAAAATTTAAGGCTTCAAACGTGATGAAATTACACTAGAGAGACCAACATTAGGTGCACGCGCGCGCGCACACACACACACACACATATTTTCCATAGGAAAATACCATAGTTTCATTTCATTACAAACATGAAACAAAATTAGATTTTATATATACACATCTAGCGATGCGTATTCGCTTGAATTTTCCCATACCCATAGTATGGAAAAAATGGTCACTATCCATTTAGGACCTAATTTTTACATATTTGAATTTTCATACAAAGATACAAGAGTTTCCATCATAAAAAGGAAAAAAAGAAACTAGATATAGAGCTATCTTGTATACGAAAACAAGGTTTCCACATACATCAAAATAACCAATAATACATAGGTTGAATCTGTTTACTACAATAGGTTGGTATTATTCCATATGGGGTTGTGGTAGGACTAGAAATATTCAACATCCCTATACTTAACGACCATCTAGAGCCTCATATCCAATGCACAACTCACTTTAGATAACTGATCCATAATGACATTCCTTTCCTTGTATATGTGGAGGCAAGAAAAATAACTAGAAGTTTGCTTTAACCTTAATAAGTCCTCCAATAAATGAGCAAGGAGGATGTCTAAAACTATTTAACCTCTTTTACCCAATTAATGATTAACATGGAATCTCCAATAACTTGTAACTGGTCACATCCTTTTTCCTTGCAAAATTTAGAAGGACCTTGTAAGCCAACAATTATGCATAGTTGTTTGTCCCTCTCCCAAAACCAATTTGAACATGAAAATAATGCATTGAGGAGAGTTTTAAAACAAAACCCCCACTTTTATAGGCCATTTTGTCACATCTGCTTAATAGGCCTGCGAATCAGATCAATCAAGATCTGTGAACTGGATTAATAGCTCAAAATCAATGTTTCTAGCCCCAAAACACCCTATCCCTTTATCTACTTGTGTTCAATGTTGGTTTCTCTCTTATGCACCAGCGTTGATCAACACTTGTTTCTCCCTTCTACAAGAGCATTGATTCTAGAAATTTAGGAAAATTAAAAAATATTTCGAAGCTTCCTCTTCTAGAAGCTTCCAAGGGTTGTTTTAAATATTTACCATGGATAATAGCTCAATTCCTATCTGATCCTACCTTGGAGACTTCACCTCTTATCCCTTGAGCTCATCCTCCCATCATATGTGGATCTCAACCCCATAATGGTAAATCCTAAACTACCACACTTCTCTTATAAATTTATTGCCTCCCATAAGGTTTGGGTTGGCTTTTGGAGATTGATCATGCCCTCATGTTGTTGTCTTGAATCTAAGGGAGTCATCATCTTCATATATTAGGTTGAAATTAAGGTGTGCTTTGTGATAAGGAAGGACAAGTCAGCTTGGGGAGATCTCTACAAGATCAACTACTATTGTTGGTTGTAAACTCTCTCCTATTTCTATTAATACAAAGAGTATATTGTTTTCTATATGTGTTATGTTACATTTAAATTCATGTATTTCAATGCCTCACTGATTCATTGAATAAAGGAATTTAATAATGCTACACATATTTTGTGGACCCTTGGCTTGTTTTGGTTGTAAGTGCAGGTTCTAATTATAGAATTTGGAGCTACTATTGGAGCTTACAATCCAGGAGGAAAGTAAGGATTGTGATAGATTTCAAGTAAGCCTCTTTCCATTCTTCAATTTCTCTAAGGGAAACTCTATATTATTTTCTTTATGTTGTTTTAGACCATTCCACTAGGTCTAGGGAAGATACTTTTGTCTGCAATCATAAATTCCACATAACACCCACCATAGGAATGGTTGCCTACCTATGAGGCACCATCAAAATATGCCCACAGAATAAAGGTGTATGTTTCTTCTACTACTATATGTTGATGTCATTCGAGCCTTTTATTGTGGAAAAAAAGTAAGAATTGAGAGACCCTCAACTACTACCCTATCAGGGGATGAGGAGAGGTCCTGAAAAATGGCCTTATTCCTAGCTAACCAAATTCCCCAACATATAATGAGAGGAAGTGCTGTGAAGGATTTTGTTGCCACATTTTGTATCTAATCCCACCACACCTCTTCAATAAACTGAATCGTCCAAACACATGCTTATCCTAGAAATGAATGATGTGTATTCCATACCTATAAAGTGAAAGCAAATTCCAAAAGTAGGTGTTCAGTGGTTTTTGCATTCAATTTGCATAAAGAACACCACCCTAGCCCAATTTTATGGTGCTTTTGCATAAAATCAGAGGCTGGGGATTTTTCCTCCAAGATACACCACATACAAATATGAGCCTTTGATGGGAATTTTGATTTCTAGACTCCTTTCCACCACCATCTTGTTCAACATTCATTCCACTACGTTTTGGTGAATGTAATAGAGTTTACGATTGTAGGTACCATAGGGATAATGAACCTGAACTAGTTCATCCTCTATTTCAGATAGCCTTGTATGGTCCTCCATGAGTGCTTCCAAATATTTGTTCCATTCCTGAAGGCAGCTAACATCTAGCTCCAAATCTCTTGTCGATTTTCACTCTTGTCTCCAAATAGAATATTGTGATGGGTTCTTCATATGAGATAATCTAGAGGTCCCTCTGTCTCATATATAGTTTATTAAAGGTTGTGACAACTTGTGTTTATCATGACTTCCTGGACATGGATATGCTTCTCAAACTTTATGGACATTTCCCACTTTCCATGCTAGGCTAGAGTCAATTAGGCCAAAAGAATTTAAAACAACTCTTTAGATAATAGAAATGTTAGCCCAAGTTTTTTCTTGCAACCTGATCCACTCTTCAACAAAGATAGTGCAATATATTTATGGTAGACCACAGTGGACCAAAGACTATGAGTTGATAGCAAACACCAACCACATTTTGCTGGCAACACTTTAGAAAACCTGAAGATGTTTTATAGACCCCATTCTCCAAGGAGTTTTGGGGATGGAATGTCATTCCATTTGGTCCAAGGGAGAATATAGTGCTCTAGTAAGTACCATCCCATAAAAAATGTAAGCATATCCTTCTATTCCTTTTAAGGATTCGTTTCATAATCCAGATCAATGACATCAAGTAGATCAAGATTGCTTGCAAGATAGATTTTACAAGGACTAGCTGAACTGCTCTTGAAAGGCACATGAGGCTCCACCCTTTTAGTCTCTTCTATAATTTTTCTATTAGCCAAAGCCAATCCTCCCTTTTGTAGCAATTTGGTTTCAAGTGAAACCCCAAGTATTTAATCCCTTCATCTACGCCATTTATCTCAAAAGGAAAAGCGACACTCAAATGTTGAACCTTAATGTCTTCCAAGTTTTGGAATGTGATTAAATATTTATTGTCATTAAGAACCATACCAATAACATTCTCAAAAAGACCTAAAATTTCAGAATATTTATTAACATCCCTAACTGATCCATTGCAAAAGATGAGAATGTCATCTATGAATAATAAGTGGGTAATAGCAAGGGTCTGAGCAATAACAACACCTTGAAACTCACCTCTACATTTTTTTCCTTCCAACATACAACTTATCCCTTCTACCACTAGCAGGAATAGTATTGGATATAAGGGGAAACCCTAGCTCAGGCCTTTGAGCATGGAAGAAAGGTGAAGACGAATCATTGATAAGCACCACAAATGATACTGTGAAAAGACAACTCATGATCCAATTGATGAAATTGGACCAAAGCCCACATGGGTTAACAAGAGTCTGATATATAACTAGATGACACGATCATAAGCTTTGGAGAGATCAATTTTTATTATGGCCTCTTTTAACTTATGAATTTGGACACTATGCAAAAATTCTTATGCAGCTCCAATTGCTTCATGTATTTTCTTGCTTTCCACAAAACCAAACGTTACACAGGAAGATTTGGTGAGAGTATTCAAAAGTTTGAGGTTTATTCGCCTTTCGGATAAGGGCTATGAATGTTGAATTAAAATCTGGTAGCATTCTACCATTAGTCCTAGATTCATTGACCACCTTTAGAAGATCACTCCCAACCACTTCATAGAGCCCTGAGAAAAATTCCACTCCCCATCCATCTGACCCAGGACTTTTGTCTTTGTTAATGATGGAGAGGATTGCCTTCGATTCTTCCTTAGAAACTTCCTCCATTAAGATTTTGTTTTCATATTCTTCAATGAATAATGGAAAAACTGAGCTACCCTAATAAAATATGCAATATAATCCCCTTCATCTACTTTAAGGAGATTCTGAAAATGATTTGTCCCCAGGCTAGTTAAACCTTCAAAGTTGTATATTTCCCTCCCTTCCAAATTAGACATATTTTAGATAGTATTACACATCCTACAAGCTTTTATATAGGCTTGAAAAAAATTGTATTCTCATCCCCACACTCTCATAAGATAAATATACTTTTGAGTCGCTGCCTTTTATTCCAATATGAATTTCCTCCTAGTTTCTGATTGAAGAAACTCTTCTCTGGATTCTACATCTAAGTATCCTTATTCTATTTAGTTTGAAAGAGATAAGAGATCCTTTTTGACTAGAGAAAGTTCTTCTTCTTCCCTCTGACATTTCTTAAAATATCAATCCATAGCTAGCCTCTTAACTAGTTTAATTATTTTTTTTTTAAATTGCTCGGATGTTGATTCTCTTGTCACTGGATCAATGGCCTTCAATTTTCTTTCACAAGCAAGCATAAATACTCCTCATTCAACTAAGAAGATTTTAATTTAAAGGGGCTTGCAAGCATAGGATTTGGACCTTTGATTTCTAAAATAATAAGAGATTGATCAAATTCCCTTCTTGAACTCCCCCATTGTCTTAGTATATTGAATTAGACCAATAAATAATCCAAGAGGAAAAAACAAATCTAGTCTTTTTGCAATGCGATATTCCCCTATATGATGGTTTCTACAAGTAGGCTTTAACTTGTTAGGCTTCACATCCACCAAGTTTCAAACCAAGAGATAGTGAGTAAAACAGTATGATAGGGGATCAATCCTGGCCCACAAGGGATTAGCTCAGTGAACCTCTGACATATCATGTGCATTCGTGGCATATTAAACAATACCCTTAATTTGACTACATATTGGAAAATCACTCTAAAAATCACATTATTTAGCCCCTACCAATATGAACCCAATACAACTTCCCAATTTAAAAAACCCCTAATTTCATTAGATATTGTAGGTATCCATTTTTTCATTAACATTTTGTAGATCGCTTTATATTTTTCCATTAACTTTAAGCTCCATTTTTTATATTTTCAATATAAAAACCCTTTAACCCCTATACATCCCCCAATATACTATGTCGTTTTTTCCTCAATATATATCCCCCAATATGAACCCATGTGGTATGATATTTCTCTACTAGTGAAGTCCCCGTGTCCTGGCCCAAGGCCCCCATACCTTAGATGCTCCCAAGGAGAAAACCAAATCTCCACTAATAATCAAGGATTCAGAATTTAGTAAAGATTTGTTAAAAAATATGTTAAAAACTCCACTCTGTCAGCATAAGGCTCATAAAGGTTTACAAGATTAATAGAACTGACCAACTCTTTTGGGAAGACTTCTACAGCTAGACCCGATTCAATACTCCAAGAATTGTTGAGATTTAGTATGCGTATGTTCTACCCTAGAGCCAGACCACCTAAACGGCCAAAAAAATCTAAAGCCACAAAATTCCAATAATTTAACAAGGAATCAAGAAAAAATTTAATAGAATCCCCATCCCCCAATGTTTCCTGGATAAGGATGATATCCAAAATTTTAGCTTGAATCAACCTCTTGAAGGAATTTTTTTTTTTTATAGGAACTTGCTAGATCTCAACAATTGAAAGAGATAATTTTCATGGGTTAACCCCTACCAACGCTTTCAAGGATCTAAGTGGCCCATCAATAGAAAATTATTTTCATGCTGCCATCTCTTTCCTAGCCTTCTCCTTTTCTTTAGAAATATAAGAATTTCTTCCCTAGAGTTTCCTCCCTTGGGATGGAAATGCTACTTTCCCTAGGCCTCCAGATAAACCTTCAAAGGGAGGAAATATTTTCCTTTGGAATAAATTATACAAAATACTCCCCTCCTTAAGGTCCTCCAAACATCCCTTAGAGACAAATAGTATAGGTGTTGAGTAGCTCAACTCATCTTGAGGGCATGGGCAAGAAACTTGCATAGAAGAAAATTATGTGACCAAAAAGCTGATAGCTCCTAAATACCCCTTAGATAAAATAGATAAAACATCTCCTTGGTGCTTTCCCAGAACCAAGAAATAATTTACAAGTAAAGAAACAATATGTAAAAGTGAAGAATTACTAGGAGAAATGTTAGTTCCCAGAGCTTCTTGACCTTCAGAGACCAATTCTTTGAGCCCTGCTTGACAATCAACCTCCTCTCGGTAATCATTTGACTCCTATGAATAGGAAATAATTAGTGTTGTTTGTTGAAAATTGACAACTTAAGAATGAATTTCTAAAAATAGATTTTTTAAAATAGAAAGTCTAAAAATAGAATTTCTAAAAAAAGAAATTCTAAAACTAAAAAGTATCAAGATAATAAATCACCTTGCATCAATTGGTAATCAATTCTTGTTGATGAAAAATAAATTCTTATCATTGATCAATCCTAATAGTTCAATCTTGACTTAATATTTTATCATCCATATTATTATTATCATGTTTATGATATTATTATTATTATTGAAATAAATTTCAAGGCACTCAATCATGGCTCTCAATAATGTTCTCTTACACTCTTACACTCTCATTAATTCTCTTACGCTCTCTTTCACTCATTGAAGCACACAATAAAAGATTCTCTTACACTCTCTTACACTCAATAAAAGAATGTCATAAAAGATTCCTATTATGCTCTTTTTAATGCATATGTTACACTCTCTCTTAAAAGCATAATTTACATAGGCATGCATACCTCCTTAATGGCATGAGTTACATTTCCTAAATGGGCGTGGCACTCTCTCTCTTGGCATGCAAGTTACTCCTTCTTTATGAAATGGATTCATTGCTCCTCCTATATATATGTGCCTCATTCTTTCTCCCCTCACTACTTATGCATCATGAAAGAAGAATTCAAACATGAGAGAGAGTTGGAGAGAGTTGAAGAAGATTGTGAGAGAGAGACTTGGAGAGTAAGAGAAAAACTTGGTGAACCAAGGTTGATTCAATGCTTCGTTGTTTCAATGTTGATTTAGTTGAAGGGAAGGTTGATTCAGTGTGCGCATCTACTACTGCTACCAGTGATATTCATGCTACAACTTGTTCAGATTGGGGTGAGCTTACTCATTCTCTTAATCTCTCATTTTACTATGTATCTTAGTTGAACACTTGTTTTCTTATAGAAGAAGAATCTGGTTAGGTTTTCCCCTTGTTTGTTTTTCCCTAATCATTGGACCTAAATTCTCTTTATTTCATTGCATTCTTGGTTGTCTTCTTTTGTGCATTCAATTTATGTTCTATCTACAATTTCCTATCTAATATTGCAGCATAAAAAAGTCTTTTAATAAGTGATTGTTACAACATAGAACATCAAAATTTCAACATGGTATCAAAGCTTTGGTGAAGACAAGCTCAAGAAAACAAGTTTTGTTCTAGCCCATTTTATGTTGAAATATCTCTTTTTTTCCACTCTATTTGCAACCCATTTTCTACTAAAATATCTCTTACTGTCCACTCTATTTACAACCCATTTTCTACTCAAATATCAATTGTCGTCCACGCTATTTGCAACCCCTTTTTTGCTGGAATATCACTTGTTGTTCTTTCTACTTGTTGCTCATTTTCTATTGAAATATATCTTCCCTTTTGCTACTGAGATATCTCATTTAATGCTAAAATATCTCTTGTTGTCCCTTTCTATTTGCTGCTGAAATTTATTATGAAATTTTACTTTGAGCTGAATTTTACTGTTGAAATTTTACTACTACCGTTCTTCCAAGATTTCAAGGAACTTTCATACATTCTCTAACTTTCTAACCTCCCTTATCTTCCAAAATCACATCTTTTATAAAGATAGTTTTATGTCTCTTTGTATCCCACATAGGAATATGAAGATAACAAGCTTGACTCATTCATTTCCAAACTCTTCATATTTTGAATATTAGAACACAAAAAAAATGCTCCACCCAATATTATTTTCAGCCACATGTAATAATTAAATGCATCAACATAATTCACAATTAATCATATAATTAAGCATTCACTCCTCGTGATTAATAAAAACATTTTCCATTAATGCAACACAACAATATCTACAACATGTTTTCCTTTTCCTTGGCCTTGAATCACAACATTTTTATGTTGTTATCTCAACAACCTTGCCTTCTTTTCATGGAGTTCATGGAGTTTTTCCTATGCTGTCATGGAGTCTTGCCTTGCATCACAACAATTTTCTTCAACAAACCAGCCTTGCTGCTCCTATGCCTTTGCTTCTCTTTTGTTGCTCCTTTGCCTTTGCTACTCCATTCCCATCAATGACAACAATGCCATCAATCTCCCTCTTTGGCATTGATGGAAACACAATGTTCATCTTACTTCTTGTCCATTTCTCTTCTTACCTCCCCCTTTGACATCAATGGTAAGGGGTTACAATGAAGATTCATAAGAAAATCACAAGCCTTAGTGTTTGTCACTGTCCAATCCGTTTAACAACAAAAATCTGCCTAGCATTTTCCCTTTAATGTCATCCATCTCCTATAAAAATATTATAATCTAGTTACATTCATATAGAAATCCTAACCATAGGTGAATCATGATCCTCCTCCAATCTTGATAGGCATAAGCTTCTGGTAGTTAGAATATTTATTACTGACATATCTTGTCCTCATTGTGTACATTATGAATAATATACTGATATGGGATATAGAAAGTTGTAATTCCTCTGGAGACAATGCATTACAAGGTTTGATTTCTACCCTTGTCTTCTCCATGAAAACATGCTTTCGATCAAACTACTTATCTCAGATAAATGTTGAAAAAAATTTGTCCCTCATACACAAGTAGAACACACAAATTGACTATGTATTTGAGGAGATCATCTCCGAGCACTTTGAATCTTCCAAAAAAAACTTTCATGCATATTTTAACATCACTTCACGGTTTGAAATAATGGGATTTGTGGGCACTATTTCAAATACCGATTAATGCATGGGCATGCCTATTTAAATTAGAATTAGGCTTACAAGGTTTGTATTCTTTATATATCAAGGAGAGACCGACCTTACTCTCTTATCTTGCTCAACAAAAAAAAATCCAGTATAATCTCGTGGTCATCTTTTCCATATACATTTTATGACTGCACCGCATGACATCTCCATGTCTAATGGAATTATAAATTCTAATTCATTCCCATGTTAACTAAATGGTGACTATTTGAATTGCTTTTGAATGATTTCATGGATAGAGTGCACCACTCGAATAGATTCAGGACTATACATAATAACCTCGAACACTTGTCAAGCGTTTCTAGGGATACCAAAATCTATCACCTTGGATAACTTTTCACAGTTTTAAGACACAATTCAGTTAGTCGCATAGAAGTCTTGAAGAAGTATGCTCTGGAATTCTAAGGTAGTTCTTGACTTTCATTTTGTAGAGTCTCATCCTTATAAATGATTGTGTATTTTGGAAAAATGAAGTAATGCAATGATTAACCAAAGATTTACATAGAGATAAGAACTCTAGACTGGTAGCATCATAAATTCCACGATGAATTGGGAGCATCATAGATATCCAAACTTACTAGTTTTGCAAAGTTTTCAAAATAGGAGGCATACCTTAAAGTGATTTACGACTCACCAAAAATAAACTCTGGAGATTGTTGAGCTTCAAAGATACATTGAGAGTCACCTTATGCCAACGACGAATATATAAATATGAATCCAGCGGTAGCAGCAGTCATCGTTATAGTGTCATAATATAGAGTGCACCATAATAATTTTACCAATGCATAAGCACGATACAACCATAAGAATTATTTATGGGAAAACTAGTGCCTTTTCGATCTACTAGTCCCACTAAGATTGGTAGCTATCTTAGAGACAAACAATCAAAGCAATTTGCAATTTCCTTTATGTATGATAGATAAGAGAGACGCAAAGAGGACCAACCTGGATCTTCCGTTTGATTCCTTCCTTAATTTCTCTCTCCCTTGACAGTGTTTGCATCTCCTCTCCTACTTGTCCTACTTTAGAGAATACCTGTAGAGACAAAGTAACAAAAAACTATCAAAGCATCTCGATCTATAATATCATAAACAATGCAGAATCAGAAATACATTGATCATACAATTGCATTCACAAATAACGAGATTCACAAATACACGATTCTATGGAGGAAAACTCAAAGAACTTTATTAATAGTAGAAAGAGAAGAGAGGATTACAACCCAACTGTCTGATCCAGCATCATCCTCCCAGCATTAAAGCCCTCTTCACCTCATGAAAAGCAAGATCACCCAACAATACAATGTTCCTTCTCAAAGAGAAACCAACAACACTTCCTTACAAATTTCAAAATTACAGCCTCTAGATCTCCCAGATGAGAGATCCATTTATAGATGCCTTGCAAGGGTGTGAGTCAGCTCTGGGTTTTTGATTAGTGTCATTCCACTGATAGTTATTGGTTCCACTTCAAGATTTAATTGACCTCTTACTCATCCCTGGGTGAATTCAGAGAGGCAAGTGTCATAGGAGAAGTTTCTAGAAGATTCCATGATCATCCACCTAGAAAATTGTCTCAGCCATTTGTCCATTCTCACTCATCGCACCCTACAGAAGGCCTCTTTAGTATGCATCACACCTGGCTAGTGTAGCAACTAGTATGCATCGCACCTTGACCATGGAGCAGTCAATATGGTCCAGTTTTGGCCAATTCTAAGTGGTTTTTCAGGTGGAACTTCTGGGAAATGATGTAATTAGTTGACCATGATCCTTTAGGGTATGAAACAACACTTTTAGGGGTTAAAGAGCCCTTGGTTTATTGACATATGTGATTGGGGTTGAAGTTCCCAAATATATCTATAACAATTGCCCCCTAAAGCATGAGGTCGTAAATCTTTTAATGTCGAGTGAAATGCTTTATCATGAGGATCCGAGGTATCCGAACTGGAAGGTGACCTGTATAAGATACAATACAATACATCATCATCATATTATTTTCATGATCTAGCTGAGGTAGGCATTTCCATGCTCAGCTTTATAAATCCATTTTCATGCACATAGGACAGATAATTGTCTGTTGTTGCAGAATGGTGATTCTTTATATGTAGAGTCGTCATCCCTTAGCATGGATGATGATCTGTGCAGTTTCTGTGTAAATTTGATGTCTTTATTTTCCTAAGTATATCGCAACCTGGATGGACGAAACTAGATCTGGGGTCTTCAAATTCGATCAATCTTCGCCCGATGTACAAGTCGATCCATGTGAAAAGATGTTCTGAAGTCGAACATGGAAAGACATCGCCTGATTACCAGCCAATGATGTAAGTTGTTAATAGGTGCAAGAGGAATCACTGATAATGATAATGACCCTCAAGGTACTGCAGTACAATTCACGTGGTGTGAATATATGAGTCAATGTCGAACACCATGCAAAATATTTCGGTCGAAGGCCATTGATGTAAACCTATCGCCAGAAGTGAGAAACTTGCCATTGAGGCATGCAAGCTTCAAAGTACTAAAAGGGGTGTTTCTAAGTCAACTTCTTGGATAATGAGTTGATTTCAACAAGAAGTGACTCGTCGTAGGAGGGCCTTAATGTATCCCACATCTACAACACGAAACAAAGAAAATGATTTTCTAGATGTGAAAACAATCTGATGATACAAGGTTCAGGAATGGCGGTCATGAAAAATGGAGAGTGAAGGTATTGCAGTGGATGAGGCGTTAGCTGGGTGGTAAATTCTCTGAATGACTTCTCTTGAACATATCAGCGACACTGAGATGGATTGGTAGCGTTAACCCCAAAAGATGGATGGTGTGGAGGACCAATGGTGATATGACCGGTGAATGGAATAACCCAACTCGACTAAATCATGGTGATGGAGTGAAAGTGTCATGTTCAAGAGCGACTTGCTACCAATGAAGTTCTTCAAGTTTTCTTCCCTTTTTCCCCAGTCATTGTTGACTAGTACCTCTTTATTTTTGTCAAGCTTGAGGAGGATAACATATGCTTGTTCTATAATTTTCCCTTCGGGCAAACCTGTCACTATGTTTTAGTGAGCAGAGCGACAGTGAAACTCATTCTTGTTTGGGTGGACAAGTTTGTCGCTATTGTTTTAACAAGTTTAACGACAAATATAACTCGGTACTTTTCATGTTTAGAGAGTTTGAAAAGGGATGAAAAGGAAACTCCAACAGTCCTTTTTCATAGCATAATCCCTTAAGTCCAAAAAAGTATAAAATAATATGAAAGGGATGACTTTTTGATCATTTTAGTGAGCAAAAAAAGACAAGCGCTCGATCTTTTCGTGGGATAATCCCTCAGGTCCAAAAAGATTAAAATATAGGAGGGATGGCACTTCCCCTTACTTTAACAAGCTGGAAAGGCCAGTAGCTTGACAATCTCTTCAGATTTAACGAGTCTAAAAAGAGCTTAAAAGAGACTTGTTTTTGAGGAACGAGTGATGTTTTTGGGTAGCAACTGGTTCCAGGTAAGTTTGGAACTTCTCAAAACATGGCATTGTGAAGAGGGTGGCTAATAGAATCACTCGTCGAAGCTGTTCCTCAAAAAGGTAAACAATCAAGTGGAAGTGTATGATTGGCCAAAAGAATGCAGGTGATGGTAGAACACAAACAAGACTCAAGAGGCTGATAGCATGGAAATCACAGAGGTCGTTTACTGAAGGTGGGTTTATTTTTTAATGAGCTTGAACCTTGTGTTAACATATGCTCAGTAGTGGTTTTATTTTTTAACGAGCTTTAACCTTGCGAAAACATTGCTCATGATAGTGGTCAAAGATGTTCAATTTACCTTTTAACACGTTAGATTCTTTCAATAGTCGTACAACATGCTCAATTCCTCCATCAAATTGATTAGAGATACATATACATGCCTAAAAAATGAATTAAAACTACCATTTTATTTGAAGTACGTGAACAGTGACATAAAAAGTAGTTTTACCTCTCATTTTTACCATTTCATTTTGAATTTGGGATTTTGGAGCTCTAGAGTGGTTTTCCCCCTCAAATTTCATCAGCTGATTTCGGGAGATCTGGTGGACTATTCTCTACACCGTCAGGACCAGGTAAGAGCCAACCCTGAGCTCTTCATTTTCATTCCATCCTTTTCTGATTTTGAACAAGTTTTTCCTTGCTTCTGGGCCCTTGGGGTTTGAAGAATTTGTTCTCCATCCATCGCACTTGGCCTGCATCGATAGGTGTGATGCATACTGAGCTAGACACTGGCCAGTCAGTATGCATCTCACCTTGCTCAAAGGTACGGTGCAATGGGCGCAGAAGGGAAACTTTGCGCAGTGATTTTTCATGAAAATTTTCCCTATTTTTGCTAAAAAATGGATCCTAATTTATCTTTTGTCTGTGTCTCAGAAATTTGTTAGATCAAGATGGTCATCACATGGCATGAATGCAAACATGAAGAAGAGGACATGGCTGCCTTACATGATTAGGGCACAGTTACTGCATTATGAAACTGCGGTTTTCTCAAATTCTTCTGCATATCCAGCATGAGGCAACAAATCATTTTGTTGCGATATTTTCTCGATGCATGGGATCCGATCAACCAAGTATTCCAGATTAGAGGCAAATCCATTCCATTGACAATTGAGGATATCTACTTTTTGACGGGGTTGTCGAGGCGTGGTGCCCCTCTCTCACTATCAAGATCCGCCCGATCCGTGAGGGATTATACTCATCAATTTTGTAGAGATGAATCTCAACCCAGCAGGGACGGCAAGATCAATATCTGGGATGTCACTAGTCGGCCCTTGAGGACCATTTTATTCACCTTTGCTAGATTGGCTGGTAGTGCGGCTTTTCATTTGGCAAACAGATCTTATATGCAATACGCCCTGGAATGCCTGGAACCAAAAGGTATTCAACTGGTGTGAGGCAGTACTTCTGGTTATAAAAGAACAACTCTCCAAGGTAAAGAATGGAAGATCCAAGAATTTTGGCTATGGTTCCATCTTGACTGCTTTTGTCTTGGAGGTGATTCCAGTAATGCAGCCTCAGTACATTTTCCCAGTGGAGTCGCCATTTTGTTTCTGGGAAAATTAGTGTCTTTTCGATTTGCTAGTCCCACTAAGATTGGTAGCTATCTTAGAAACAAAAAATAAAATCAATTTACGATTTCCTTTATGTACGATAGATAAGAGAGAAGCAAAGAGCACCAACTTGGATCCTCCACTTGATTCCTTGCTTGATTTCTCTCTCCCTTGATAGAGTTTGCAACTCCTCTCCTACTTGTCCTACTTTAGAGAATACCTGTAGAGACAAAGTAGCAAAACACCATCAAAGCATCTCAATCTATAATATCATAAACAATGCATAATTAGAAATACATTGATCATACAATTTCATTCACAAATAATGAGATTCACAAATACATGATTGTTTGGAGGAAAACTCAAAGAACTTTATTAATAGTAGAAATAGAAGAGAGGATTATAACCCAGCTGTTTGATCTAGCATCAAAGCCCTCTTCACCTCATGAAAAGCAAGATCACCCAACAATACAATGTTCCTTCTCAAAGAGGAACCAACAGCACTTCCTTACAAATTACAAAATTCCAGCCTCTAGATCTCTCGGATGAGGGATCCATTTATAGATGTCTTGCAAGGGTGTGAGTCAGCTCTGGGTTTTTGATTAGTGTCATTCCACTGATAGTTCTTGGTTCCACTTGGAGATTTCATTGATCTCT
>APFE030629845.1:0-16941 GCA_000404065.3 Pinus taeda
GCTTACTATAATTTTGACATCGTAAAAGGCTAGGAAGGTCAGTATTGCAACAAAGATTATGAAACTTACATCTAATGTGGTTGTACGAGGGGCACTCTAAGAGGAAGTGATTTTCATCCTCAATGTTCATATTCTCACAGAGATAGTAGATCCTTTCCATCCATGGTGTTTTAGGAACTTCCCAACAACTCGATTCACTATGGAGCTCAGGACAATTCGTTCTAATATTGGCTATATTAATTTTCTTCTTTGTGCTAGTTAAAATAGAGAGATACTTTTGATCTCCTATGCTAGGGTTGATGACCTCCTTATAATATCTTAATTTTCTTTTAGCTGTTAAATCTTTCTCACGCCACATTTTATCTTTGAACTTAGAAGTAAGAATATTTTTAACATTATTATTGTTTTGCAATGCAACATTCTTATCAATCTCCCAATGGTTTAACCAGGCCCCGGTGTCTTTATACCAACCTTGTTTGAGCTTTAGGTGGTTTTGGTTGGAATTTGAAGCTAGCTTAGGAAGTCTATGGTCTCCTGTGTTATTGAGTTTGTGCTTGTACAACAGAAGCCTAGTCATAACTAGGCTCTTGATAGGGAAAAGACCCATTTCTATAAGGAGAATAGGATAGGGTGTATTTTTTTTTTAATTTTGAAGTTATATGTTATAAAACGCTTCTGGATTTTCTCAATCTTTCTTTGGGATTCTCTAGATATGTTGCAACACCAAACCTCACATCCATATAAGATAACATTAGTGACTAAAGTTTCAAAGAGGAACTTCTTTATATCCCACTTTACGAGGTTTGTCATTTTCCAATTATTTTCAAGACCAAAATAAGCTTTCTAGCCCCCATTAATCCTTTCCTTAATGCTATAGTTCTAGTTGAGGTTGTGATGAATATCAATTCCTAGGTAACTGTAAGAGTACACTTCCTCCAAGTTACTATTATCATACATAAAGTTAGCGTAAGTGTCCTTCTTGGATTTGATAATCATAACTTTTATTTTGTCAATGTTAAGAGTCATACCCATGGTAGAGCAGAAATCCCTAAGAAGTCTAAGTTGCTTATCAAGATCAGATGGGCACCTTGCGAGAAGAGCAATAACATCATCATAGAGAAGAAGGAAGATGACTATCCCTGCTAATATCATGTTAGTACAACATGTCTCCTCTAAACAACCTTCTAGCTTATCGATCTAAATGCCAAATAGGGTAGAGGACAGGGGAAAACCTTGTTTAAATTTGATATTACACTTAATATCTTTCGACCATTCCTCATTGATCTTTAACTTGGCAATTACATTCTCGTATAACCTTATAGTGACAGCTCTAAACTCAAAAGGAACCTTTAGCTCTACTAATCTATTCCATAGGTTGTTTCTAAGAACCGTAGATTGGATATATATATATATATATAAAATATATATATATATATATATATTATAATAATTATATTTTTAACAATTATAAAATAAAAATTATAACAAAATTAAATATTAAATTTATGCTTATCAATAAATCATAATTGCTTACATAATGTGGGCCTGTATTCAATTTTTTATTGACTTGCTATTAGTTTTTGTTTGACTAAAAAAAATTTAAAATCTATCCAAAGTTTAACATTATGAAATTAAATTTATTATTTTTAAATAAAAATTATTTCTATATATCTCAAATATGATTGGTTAAAATGTCTCCCCTCTTATTGTGTAATGATGCCAAGAATTGGCTTTTGTGTACCCTATTATTAACTAGCATTTGCACCAAATGTTGCAAAAGAAATGTCGTAAGGCATAAATTCAGGAACAACCGTCATAGGGACATAGAAAGAAGCAATGGATTGCCTTCCTGATTAAACAGGGTTTCCAGGAATAGGCCAGCACCAATCCATGGAGATTCATTGAATCCAACCAACTTGTGTCACATGTACTTAAATAAATAAACTAGTTTCAAGCTGAAAGTTCCTCAAACTTTCTGATTGAGAAGTACACTGATGTAGGCTTGGTTTTCATGCACAAGTTGTATTTAACCAAAAAATACATATCAAACAAAAGGGGCATCAAATTTAGATTTCTAAATAGAGATTAGAGAGTAATTTGCACTATGTAACGAGCATACCTGAAAATTAAGTATTGACATATTTTGTAGGCTAAGAAAGATGGAATGGATTTTCAAAATACAAAGACTTAGACAGGAAAATATTGTTATTGCATCCTCTCAACATTGGACATCTATGTAATTTGTTGAAATAGAACAATTTTAACCAGATCTGCATGAATGTTTTAGGTTTTTTGGTGTGACCTATCACAAAAAGGGATCTATAAACCTCTTCATTGACCTCAATCCAGAGTTCATTTTACCGTATTTGCTTTCATATTCTTCTACATCTTGTCGATGCCATATATATGTTATATATATTATATATATATATATATTTTCACCATTATCAAAGGATCGGATTATTTTCATGAATTAGGTCATTAGCTATTGTAACAGTTGTTTTTGAAGTATAAAAGATCAAAGAGGCTAGTAAAGAAATGATATGGTTACGAAGGTTTATGAATGAATTGGGTAAGAAGCAGGAGTTAGGCAGGTTATAAAATGACATCGAGAGTGCCATACATCTTGCAAAGAACTTTGCATTTCATTCCAAGACTAAACATGTATAGTTCAAGTACCATTTCATATGGTTAGTGTTGGAAGATGGATAGTTGAATTCTGGAAAAGATACACAGTAGCTAGAATCCTGTAGATATGTTAACAAAAGTTGTAACTAGGGAGAAACTGAGATTGGGCACTGTCTTTTATATCTTGACCATAAAAATTTAACTGATTTACAATAGTTATGACCTGATTCATGAAAGAATCGATGTCCTCTGTCTCCTTCATCTACAGACTTTCAAGATCTCTCCTATTATTCTGCAACTTAACAATATTGACTTTGGGCATACCTGTATAGTTTGTCGCCAAAGTATCCCATGCTACTTTTGCTAAAGATGTGATCATAATCTTCTAGAACACTGCTCGGTCCACTCCCTACTGAATAAGCCGCAATGCATGTGCATTCTTATTCTTTTCTTTCTTCCATTGTTCCCTCTCTGTATTACTGAGAGATTGTTCTTCTTCTTCATTCTTAGGTTCTTAAAAGCCAAACTTGACATAATCCCAAACATCATGTGCCTACAATGTGGTCACCATCTTAATGGCGCACACATCATAATCCTTCACTGTAAATGGTGGGAACTGGGGCTGGAAATTTGAGAAAGCCACCTTTCTCCAAAAATTTCTTTTTGGAAAAACCCTAAAATTCTCTTTTTTGTAAATTTAATATTATATATATATTATATATTATAGTATCATATATATATCCCTTTCAATGAAACCCAACTTTTTTTTAACTTAAAAAAAATATTTTGAAAAAAATTCTTTTTCAAAAAATTACCCTTGTAATCATGACCCTAAGTCTTTTTTATTTTATAAAAAATCTTAAAAGAAAAAACTTTTTGAAAATTTTCAATATCGTAAAGCCTAAAAAATATTAAATAAAACCTTAAAAAAATTACTAACACTCACACCTTTATATAGCCAATCCAATGGATTTAAAAAAAAATATTGCGGCTTCTCAATGAATATGGAGTCAACTCATATGAATCCCATGAGTTTTGTTTTGTTGTTTAACACACCTCTTGTGAGAATAGTATGTGATAAACGCCGTGAACGATCCAGAGTAGGGCGTTAATGCTTTAAAAAATCATGGAACCTGCATGCATGCAAATTGCGTTAAGTTTTTGACTATTAATGTGGCTCTTTCCTAAGCCTGAAGGTGTTATAGCACCCTGTATAGAACAATAGGATGCGTTAATGCTCAAACCACAAGAAAAAAATAGATTTTCTTTTCACACGAACTACTACAACTTTGTTCTCCCTCGCTCTGTGTAACCTCGCTCTGATACCAATTTGTTGGAAACTTGGAGGAGACAAAGAATGAGTTCACACGAAACACAAGTTGCTGCACCTCTATTGATCACATAAAACATGATGATTACAATGAACCCAGTGAAGGGTATTTAACCTTTTCCAACTACACTCACCATGACATGCATCCACATGCATCCACATGTTTATCACTTAACTCGGCTTTACAAACACTTAAATACTCAAACACTCAATCACTCAATTAACTAACTCTCTATGTTTAGCTAACTCCTAATGTAGGAATAACTATCTTATTTTAACATGTGGAACATTGCATCTTACATTCTGACAATCAAATGGCTGTCAATTGAATTGATTTTTCATGCTCTTGTCTTTCCACCCCAGCTCATTGAGTTTATTTTACATTATATGAAATTTTATGATTTTTTAGTCTTTTCAAAATATCTGATGATTTTTATTTAAATTTATAGTTTTACTATTTTACTATTTTTTTAGAATTTATTACAATTGGAAAAAAATAAAGGTGCATAGCTAGCGTTCTGTCTTGCTTAGTTTAATAAAATATTTTAATGTCATGATGTGATGTATGTACTCCAAACAATAAAAAAATTGTAAAATAAGTTATTATAATATTTATTTTAACCATTATTAATTAATTTTTAATAATTAAACATTGTTTTGGTAGATAAAGTCTTTTAATATTATATATATATATATATATATATATATATATATATATATATATATATATATATATATATATATATATATATATATATATATATATATATATATATATATATAATTGACATTGAAGAGCATGATGACATGTTAATAATTATTTATTTAATATTGAATGATGGCAATTTTTTTATATAATTCTCATATCATAGTACACATGTCATGTCATTAGTCATTACAATATAGATTGATATAATGAGAGTTGTACAAATTGTACACATGTTATTTTTACATTTTTTTCAAATTTATATTTTTAAATGGTTTTTTTGTAAATTAAAAAATAAAACCCATGAAAATTGTCTATTCAATAATTTACACCAATGAGAAAATGGAATTTTTGAATTTAATTACAAACCATTTGTGTTTACGGTACATAGTAATTAATATATAATGATATTTTTCAAATTATTTATAGTTATTTTACTTAGTAATTAGTGACATACTACATAGTAATTATGCCATAAGGCATTCCGCTTTGAAATCAACTCCCCTTCTTACCTACCTGTCATCCTTATGCGCCCTAAGATTGTATGTTAGACGATTGAGAAATGTTGAACTGTTCGATAACCACACAATAGTTACGAATTCATTGCAGGTATTTGATTCACATATGTAAAGACCCGTCTGTGAACTCTCTTGGCCCTATTCAAGGATGATGTGATGAAGCAGGAGGACTTTAATCTAGGTTCACTTCAACTCAGCATGCATCAAGCATAATATCAAAGTTGGAGGAGATTTCAAGTCTTTCCCGGTTTAGTTTCAAGCAATCGAAAGACAGTAAGGTGGAGTTGTAGGGGTCGAAAATCCACCAACTATTATTTGACAGTACGTCCAGCCAAAATATAGAACCTAAGAGCGGGGTTTGCATGTGTCAAGTACTACTAGGTGGACTTCATTTGCATGATATTTTAAGGCCAAGAAATGCTCATGCAGTTCCTGCCGACACCCGTCATCAAAGTTTAGAGCATAGTTTCCAGCATCATATTTGAATCCTTGAGATGGCCTTGTTGTAGCTATCATGTTTCTGAACCTCGCTTTAAATCATTCAAAACCCCATATTTCTAGGGTTTTAGTGTATTTCATTTCAAATATTCATCTATTTATTTAGATCTCTGGTTCTAAGGATGTTAATTTATTAATATGTAGTGTTTTCAAGGAAATGGCTCTACTGTTTTTCGATCTATTTTTTTTGAATTCAAATTCTGGAAAAAATCTTGTCAACAACTAAATCTACGTGGTTAAAATGGTTAAAATAAAATTAATGCTAAGCACATGAATGTGCCATGGTTTGATCCAGTGAAATTTGAAGGAATTGTGTTATTTTTTCTTGTAAGTGGACAACCTTCGTGAATATTTACAATTCTCAAGATTCTAACTATAAATGATTTTGTAAAACTTATATGGGTTCTTTTAAATCTTGAAGGATTTTGTATGCTATATAGAAAGTCTTGCTAAATTTTCAAGCCAAATAACATAGTTCTGTGGAATTTGGACGAACATTCATCTTGAACGAGTGAAAATCTAGAAAAATCAGCCAAATCGTGAATATTAGAGTATCTTTGGAGAAATTTTGCAAATGTCTGAGATGGAAAGAGGAGTTAACAAAGTGCGCCAATCATCCAGCAACATGGTAAGGTTTCCATGGAACAATTCAAAGGTACAAAATTTAGGTTGGATGGCAAGATTTTAGCATATCTTGAATATAAACATATAACTTGGTGTTGCATGGATATCCATGCACAGGCCACTAAGAGTGGGCACCTTCAGTCTGATGTCTTAGTGGAGAATTCCCCTATAGAAATGTATGGAAAATGTGGTACCATATGTTAGTGTTAGTTTCTTCACACTGCCATCAGTGATCAAAATTTACTCTTTTGCATTTCATACTAGGAGTCCCATTCAGATGAGTTGTTTTCCATTAGGTCATGGATCTGCTGATGGTGGGGTTCATTTCAGTTTTTCCCTCATGATATATCTCTGCTCACCTCCTTTCATACTTTTCAGTCAACGATTCACGCATGTTTTCAGTTCATTTTATCAATTAGGTCTCAGGTCCAAGGTTTCAGTCTCATTAGGTATTAGGGCTTTACCATGGTCAAATTTCAGTGTCTATTGTTAATAATGGTCAGCAAACACATGAGGATTTTAATAATGAACAGAAGGTTCTAATTTCTTAATTTGTAATCTTAATAAAGTTCTCCCCTTAAAACTAGTTTTGAGATGAAAACAGAGCATTTGTATTTTATTGTTAAATATCATTTAATATTATTGATCTCATATGTAATAGAAGCTTCTTGTAAAACTTCCTCCCTTGTATGTTGTAAATGGATCATCTGATTGATTCTTCACTGAAAATCATCTTCCTCACTGCCAGCCTCATGTAAACGTTTCAAAACCGGAACTGCGAGAGATGTCAGAAAGACTGTGCTAATGCCATACACTAGTTCAAAGGGAGACATACCTATGGACTTCTTTTAGCTCAACCTATCAACCCATCAGGCATTAACTAAATTTTTATTCCATCCTTTCTTATTAGTTTCCAGCAGCTTCTTGACGATGTTCACCAATGACTTATTGGATTATTCATCTAGACCATTACCTTGTGGATAATATGCTATAGAGTGACCTAAGGTAATCTTATACTTGCTACAAAAATCGATCATCTTCTTGGATTTGAATGCAGCTACATTATCTGTGATGGTTTTACTTAGACAACCAAAACCAGATAAAATATTTGATTCCAAAAATTGAATGATTACCATGTTTGTTGCCTGTCTGGTCGATATTGCTTCAATCCGCTTGGTAAAATAGTCAGTTGCTATTAGGATCCACTTGCACTTTGTCGATGATGTTGGATGGGTTTTCCCGATAAAATCGAGTCCCCACTGCTAAAAGGGTGCATTGAATTCAACTGGTTTTAGAGGAAGAGACAACAATTTTCTTTTACCCTGAAAGACTTGACATTTATGAAAGCTCATGACTGTTTTGTAAACATCTGAAAATATGGTTGGCGAGTAATAACCTGCTCTCAATATTTTGTTTGATTTTGTCTTCCAGAACAAGTGACCACCACAATCACTCTTGTGAAAGTCACTCATGACCTACTGGGCTTCATCTTCAATTAAACAATTCAGCAAAACACCTCCTGGATCCTTCCAATAAAGGACATTATTCAAAATGTACAATTTAGCAGCTTTAAGTTTGAGAGCTCTACCTTTGTCTTTTGTCATTTCCGAAGGTAGTGAGAGGTGTTGAAGTACATACACAATATCTGAATACCATGGTGACTGAAGGAACATTTCAGACACTAGAATCAAGAAGCTTTCTCCTTCATCATCGGACATGGTTGCAATAAGATTGATATCTAAAACATGCAAATTTGATTCCGCCATTAGCCTTGCCATGCCTTTTCCTTTCATCAGCTTTGTAGGCTTGATTTCCAGATCGTATTCTAACATTGTTGCAATCCATTTTCCCCGCCTTCCTTCTGGATCAGTTTGTACCAACACATCCTTAACTGTTGCATTAGGAACGTAGGTTATGATGTGGGAGTGCAAAATATACACTCTGAAGTCTTTCAAAGCTTTGACTAGAGAAAGAGCCTATTTCTCAATTATGTTTTACCGTAAAGTAGCATCTCTAATGGTCTTGTTGAAAAATGTAATGGGCTTTTCTAGCTCATTTCTCTTTTGCATTAAAACTGCTACCATAGTATGTTCAAATGCAAATGAGAATAAAATGAAATCTTGTGTATAATCGGGACTAATCAAAACTGGGGCTGTAGATAAAGCATACTTTACCAAATTAAATTATTTCATAGCATCCTCCATCCATTTTACCACACTATCCTTCTTTAACATATTAGTAATTTCTCTCAAATGCTCAGCTAGATTGGGTACAAATCTTCATAGGAAGTTCATCTTACCATTAAAATCTTGTATCTATTTCTTGTTCCTAGGAAAATTTATCTGCTGAATTACTTCTACCCTTGAAGGATCGATGTAGATTCCTTCCTTTGAGATAATATGGCCAATAAACTTCCCTTCATCCATAGTGAAAAGTCTTTTCTTTAGATTAAGTGATATCCGAAATTTTCTACATTGCTAAAACACAATCCTTAAATAGTGAACATGCTCATCGTTTGAATCTAAAAATATTGTCAAATCATCTAAATATACAACCAGAAATACATTCTTTTCATTGGCAAAAGCGATGTCTATTGGATGTTGAAATGTGGCTACAACAGCTTTCAAACGAAATGGCATTTTAGCGTAATGAAAAGTTCCCCAAGGGGTGGTGAATGCAGTCTTATCTCTGTGATCTTCATGCACTAGAATTTGATTATATCCTGAATATCCATCGAGTAGTGAGATACGTGATGCTCCAACCACTCTCTAAAGGATGTGATCCATCTTCGACAGTGAGTAATTGTCCTTCAGTGACACTTTGTTTATATTCCGAAAATCGATACACAATCTGATCTCCCTCATCTTCTTTCTCATAGGAACAAGATTTGAAATCCAATCAGAAAATCTGATTAGGACAATTATACCAGCCTTGTATAATCTGTTTACCTCTTTTTCAATGGAAGGAAACAACTTGGGATTGATTCTTCTCAGCTTCTATCAGAATGGCTTCTGATTTGGCTTGATGGGAATAGTGTGTGGAATTATGTCTTTGTTGTACACCTTTAGATCTGAATAATCCCAAGCAAACACATCAGCCAATTTAGATAACAATCTAACATATTCATACTTTACCTCACGAGACAATGTCTTCAACAATTTCACAAAATTGGGCTTATCTATTGTTCCAAGATTAACATCCTTAACACCTTTGTCTATAGGCACCAAGCTTGGCTTTCTAGCCACATCATCTTGATTGAAAAGTTCCTCTAAAGGTATGAGACCTTTAGGGATAATGTTGTCCTTTAGCTGCAATATTTCCATCTGATTCACTCAATTTTGGTTCATCGGTATCATCATCAACATCTATAGAAACATCCTTGTAGTTCCTTTCATTCTGCAAAAGAGTAATGATCTCCTTATCAACCCAAAACACCTGCCAATACCTTAAATTGTCCGGAACAGTAGGGCAATGTTTGACATGGATCTCAAATTTGTTGTTCGAATTCATCGAAATCTTCAAATTACTTGCAGCAGTAGCAAGAGAATCTACAATTACATTTTGAGCACAAGGTACTGCTGTCATGGTATAATATGGAAACATCCTTAAGATATCTAAAACTGCATTTTGGTAGGCTCTCATTTGCGGGTGTTTGGCTTGATATTCGCCCTTGACTTGCTTGATTATCAGCTCTGAATCTCGATAGACTAATATCCTTTTTGCATTCATATTTATTAGAATTTTCAATCCTGCAATCAATGCTTCATATTCGACTTCACTGTTAGAACAGTCGAAGGAAAATTTATATGAACAAATTCTAACATTAGTAGGGACATTATTTGGCTGGAAAATACGGTTGCAAATCCAAATTGCTATGACGGCACCATCCTTACCCATGGCTCCATCAAAATCCATGCTCCATAGACCTGCTTCTTCTTCTAAATGCTGAAATTTTGCTTCCTTCTCTTTTTCACTTTGACTAACCTCTTCCTTTTGCTGTTATTTATTTCCTTTTTGCTACTTCCGGTATGTGGACTGCTCAAAGGTACTTGAAATTTTTTGTCTTTATTGACCATGGTCTGCTCTGAAATTTTCTAAAATCTCTGGCACATCTTCTACTATAACTAACTGACTATCAACATCATTCAAACCACTATCTGAATATAATACAAATGACTCTAAATCTATATGTATAGCATTAATTGGATGATTAAGTGGTTTCTCCTTGCTTGTAATCATGTACTTCATTTTCTTCTCCCTATATAGTTTTCTCAACTGGCCAAACACGACAATGGTAGAATAGGAGAAATCTAGTTGTAAAGTTCCTTTAAGATTTGCACCCCACAATATGGATAAAAGCATACCAAACCGTGGTGGAATGTCGCCACCAACCACATCCATCAGAACATTCTTTGTTGAGATTTGGTCTAAAGATACCACCAAGTCTTCGATAAGACCAATACAATGGACTCTACCCAAATCAAAAGAATACAAGTCATGACATTTTCGAGTAATGTCAAGGCCGAATTTCTCCATAATGGCTTTTGGCGTCAGATTATGGGAAGCTTCAGAATCAAGCATGGCATTATGGAGGACATACTTGTGCAATCTAAGGCTTATATAAAATGGAGGAACTTCACTACCCTCAGACTGACCTTCTAAGGTAGGGCCAAAAATGAGCTCACGATGATCATCTTCCATGTTAACCATATTAGACAAAGGATCTCTATTAAAATTTTGGACACTTGGTGCTGATAGCTGCTGTTCTTCATCAATTGAGTCAAAGGAATTGAAAGTTTTAGTTTAGCAATCTCATTTTCTAAACAAAAGGTTGAAACTTTATCTACCTCCTTAACTGGAGGGTCCTTCTTTTCAACTTTGTCTTTTGCTGCACTTTGCTGATTGGTCTTCTCATTCGCAGATGATCCTTTGCTAGAAGTTCGGTCAGTAGGCTCCTTCCCTTTCTTTTGAATGTTTGAGGAGTCATTTTTGGGTTGCGCTTCCTTTCTCTTTTGAACTGGACTGACTGGTACATCTCTGCTTCTCAATGAGTATTGTTTCTGCTATGCTATCAATGCATTCATATATCCTCACTGATAATCATCTGACTCATCCTCCAAAACTGCCTCATTTGCTAGTATGTAATCTTCATCCTTTTGAGCATCAGGGAACTCTGAATATTCTTCATCTTTCATGAGATAGATGGGTAAACCATTAGCAGTAAAGAAATTATTTTCCTCCACCACCGGGTCACCATCATATTCACTCTCTATTCCATGTACATAGTTTTGTTGCGAAGGATTTTTGACCTACTGCTGCAAGGACTGATCTTGTGCCTTCTACTCCCTTTATTTAATCCTAAATTGGGGCTACAGCTGTCCTCTAAAGTTGGGATTTTTTATTGTTGTTTCAGGCTTGTCTGTAATTGTTTATCGATCAAACATCTTCTTAATTTTATGAAGAATATTATTTGCCTCAACATCTGAGGAAGATGCTTATTCCTTTATAGTCACCTTCTTTTCTGTTTTCATCCTTGCTCTTTTGGCCAACAGATTTGCCTCTACACTCACTGCGTTCTTCTGCATATCCTCAAGTGGTGTAGGATCTCTTTCTCTCAACTTATATGTCATATCAACATCGAACCCATCTGGAAATTTGATCAATGCTAACCCCATTGGTGTTTTAATGTGAGTCAGAATATCATTATAAACTGTATTGAACCTTACATAGTAATCTTGGACACTTTCACCCACATTCCTTTTGATATTTTCATACTCAGATATAATTTGAATAGGATTTTTGTTTACCTCCCATCGGTCAAGGAATTGTCTATGGAGAACCGACAAAGTACTGATAGATCCCATTGGTAATGCTCTAAACCACTTCCGAACCTCGCCTCCAAAACTCTACACAAATAATCTCATGGACACATTCTCTGCATCTACCTCATGAAGGTCAAAGAAGTCATTTATACTATCAACATGCTGCTGCACTGTGAAACTTTGAGTGGCATCGAACGGAGGTATCTTGCTTTGGTAATAAATGGGCATATCATCCAAATTCTAAGGTAAAACAAGAGGTGCATATCTGGTAGCCATGAATTGTGGCAGATTTGAAACTGGTCTTGGGGAAAGAGGAGGATTTATGACAAAAAGAGCCATTGATGTAGCAAAAATGATGGGTGTTTGAGGGGTAATGATAGGCTGGTGAGGGAGTGAAGGTATAAATGGAGATGATGGATGATTCCATTAAATATGGGGAAATGACAGAGAGGCAAAAGATGTTGAAGCAAAGTCAAAGAGTTCAGGAATTCGATCAATAGTGAAGGATGACTAAGGAGATTTTTGAAGGTTTTGATTACTAAGCAATTCAGCTTTCTAGATTTCAAGTTCTCTGATGAATTAAAGATTCTAGACTATGTCTAGAAATTCACTATCAGATGTGGTTCTAAACAGAGAGAGACCAAAATATTCGTCGAAAGGAAGATCTTCAAGGAATAGCCACTCCACAGGGCATGAATGAGATCTGAAAACTAGTTGTGGACTTGGTGAATCTTCTTGTCTAAGTATCCACAGAATGAGACTAGGATTTTCAAATGTGGGAGGAGGACCAAGATTGGGATTAGACCTAGTGTATCTTCTTGAAGCCAGTGTGTTCAAAGTTCTCAAGATTTTATATTGCTTTACAACTTTCCACTTTTTAACCTAATGAATTCTAAACCTATCATCCAAAAGTTCAGAAATTCTCAATAGTACTAGGGCGACTTTTCTTTCTTCCCCAGTATGGTCACCACTATGTTAGAGCCTAGATTGAGCTCAGGCTGAAGGGAAGCAATCCTGGGATAACCACAAACCAAGCTTAACCTGGTAGCTAGCCCTACGAGGTCAGGAGAGGGCTCTCTCCTTGTGAATCTCAATCAAGATGACTGAATTAGATATGGATTTTAGGCTAGGTATATTAGATCTAGGGTTTTTGATTGATTTTGATACTAGATCAAATGGAGCAGGCAACTTTGGGTCCGGGAACTCAAGTCAGGAATGCAAGGTGTTCTATGGGGTGAGGTAGGTAGGCGTTTTGGCACTTGAAATTGAGTGAGATGGTGGGTCTAATACTAGTGTGGAGCTGAGGAGGGCATGCAAAAGTCATGTATCCTTGTCAAACAGTAGAAAACATAAAAAACTAAATGGTTTCCCAAGGCAGAGCACTGTAACCAATGTATTCTACCTATCTATCTTAATAGCATTTAGCTAGAAGAAATGGATTAGATTGTGGCACACATAACACTTGAGAAAAATTAATAATAGAAGAAGAAACTATGAAAATACACTTTACCACAAGTAACCCATAAAAATAGTTGCAAATGTTGGTTTATTTCTTTGCCACACTGCTAGTAAAGATGTACAATATAGCTTAGAGCATCCAAGAGAGTCCAAACATTGCTAATGACTAAAAAATACCTAATATAGACATCAAACCACCTATTCTAGCCATTAGGGGTCGAATCCAATGATCTGTTACAACCATTTCCAAACAAGGAAGAGGAATATAGGCTGTGGAACAGCTTGGCTCTAAAGCCATGGAAACTGATTCATTGACCCCCAAACCACATCAAACTGATGAATCCAACCTCTAAGATCATTTCTCAATTACATTTACATAGAATAACATTAATTACAATCTCAAATTCATCCATGAAGAGAGACAAAGTCAACTTGAAGAGAAACTAGGCGAAAACTAGATTTTTTGGGCAAATTGGCTCTATGCGTAGTGCCACTGGCCACGTGCGTAGTGCCGCTTCACAACCACTTTTGGAGGCATTCCCCTTATCCAAATTGAGTCCAAGATAGCTCATGTCAAAGGTCTACCTATCTAGTTTCAGGAACATCTTGAATTTGTTCATTTGGATATTATTTACCCCCTCAAAAGTGAAATATCCCAAGGCTTCTTCTATGTGTCCAAAATGAGGCGGAGAGGTCATTTTTTTGTAGTGTTTTGACCTTTAGGTGACATAGTTTTGCTCCAAAATTGCTGAGATTTTCTAGGTTTGATGCTCTCATCATGCTGAATCCAGATATATAAGCCATTTCTTCAAAACGTCCTCCAGTGAAAAGCACAGCGCCAATGGTGTTGTGCACCTAGGGCAATTTTCTGTGTTCAAAATTTCAAAATCTAAAAATTACAAAAGTTAATCAAAACTTGCCCAGATTTGGCATACGACACCACCATTAGTTGCTTTGATGGGCTAGTGAGGATTCAGCCAAGATTTTCAATTTATCTTGCTCCTTTTTTCTCCTTAAGGCCTTCCTCAACCTAGCCTTAAGCTTTCTCATTCTTATGTTGTAGATCTTGTTGCGGGTCATGTAGTGGTAGGCCATGTGGTGAAGCATCTTATTATCTATGTTGGCATTCTCAATAAGCCTCTAAAGGTGTATATTAACCCTCTCAAGCCAAGTTTGCCTGTCATTCTCAATCTCTTGTTTAATCGAAGATAACTTGACCTTTGCCTCCTTGGCCCTTTCCCGATTTTATTTGATCATTTGTAGCTCCATGAGGACTTTCTTGTCACTCAATTGTTTTCTTTCTTGCTCTTGATATTTAATTACCCACATAGCCCTCCCTAAGTTGTTTGACAAGGCTTGTATCTCAACCTCTTGTTCATTTATGATCATGTCTTTGGCAGTGTTTGAGTCTTGAGTTTCCAAGTCAATGAAATCAACTCCTTGTGTCTCCTCATGATCAACAAGGTCAAAATTTCTTTCTTGCTCATCACTAAGATCCTCCTTATGCATCTGTTTCTTGCCTTTACCTTTTCCCTTGCTTTGTTGCTTAACTTGTACCTGTTTAGCTGCAGAAGAAGGAAAGGCCCCTTCCACTCCTCGTGGAGATAACATTTGCCTGTAGCTTGATGATGAAGGCGAGACCCCTTCCACACCTTGTGGAGATAATGTTTTCCTAATAGCCGCACAATGTTTTCTAGTGCCCCTCTCATTCGTCACAAACATTGACACTCCAACAATTTCAGTCTCTTTGACCTTTTCATGTCCTGAAGGTCCACCTTCTTCATGATGCATTGATGAAAAGATTTGTGGGCCTTTGAACATCTCGCGAGATATGAAAGTCTCCCATTGCATGTTAAGAAGGTTCAGTTGATGTAGAATAATGATTTTAATCAAAGAGCAGTGGAAAATGCTATTTAACTGCTAGGGGTGTGGTTTCTTCTTTACAATAAGTGCCATCTTCTCAATGTTTCTGAACATGAAGTAAGGGACATTCATCATTCTTACCCTAGTGAAACTCATCAGTAGTCTAATGTGGTAGGCATATAACTGGGGAAACCTACCTTCACAAGTGAAGTACTTGATAATGATCTTCATCAATGGAGCCAACCTGTATTCGAAGAACTTGAAGGGGAATACTCTCTTGAGTTTGTCTTTGTATCTAGCCTTGATGTAAGGCTCATAGTACTCCGTGTCAATATCCTAACCTTTTTCCATTTTTCACCCACATCTAGAATACCTGTAGCCTCTGAGATGACAGCTGGTGATAAAGTGAATGTAATTCCAATAAGGTTTACTTCATTGTTGTCTAAATGTGTCGCAAACAATCTTGCCAAATCATGATGAAATTTAACCCTTTCTACCATTTCACAAAAACCAAAACATTACTAGTGTTTAAAACAAGAGATGGCAAGTGGGCATTCTTGCAACTCCCTCAAACTAGTGGGATAACCCTTCCTCCTTTATGAGGCTTCCTGTGTTGTATGTTTCTCTCCCTGGAACTATCACAAAGGGTGTCTTCTTCAAGCTCATATTCACTATCTTTTTCCATTGTTTTTATAGTTGTGATCAGCAGTGGTGAATAAAGAGATAGGGTGAATGAATGAAAGATGAGTATGAAGAGATTTTATGGATAAGTAGGTGAGAGTGAATATGATTTAGAGAGTGGGTAGGGTTTAGGGATGTATGTAGGATAAAGTGTGTAGGAATTTGGGAAAAATGTATAGGGTTTGGGGAATTTGTATGTGAGAGTGGGATTTAGGGAGAATATATGAGGGAATGGTGTTTAGGAATCAGTAGAAAATGGATGAGATAGGAAAGAAATAAATGACTGAGCTTTTAAATTTTATGAGACTGTCTGGTGAACACTAGGATTTTAACTTCATGACTGAAAGTATCACCAAGACTTGATGCAAAACCCTTTTTAACAAGAAATATTGATGTACTTACTTGCAAAGAGGTAACTTGGAAATTTTGAGGAAAATTGGAGCGATTTGAGTGTTTTGGGGCTTGACTGGCCAGGTGTGCAACACCTCACCTAGGTGCGCAACGCCTCACAGGTGTGTAACACCTGTTCAAATTAAAACTGAGGAAGTCTACTAGGTGCATAGCACCGACCTCTGGTGTGTAGCACCGGTCAGAACTTGTCTAAAAATGCAGCAACTGCACTTCATTCACTCAATGACAATTTAAAGTCTCCTTTTAGCTATTAAACTTCAACTCAAACAATGGAATGTTCAATAGAGGGATGATCTTTATATAGCTTTTCAACTTTTTTACTTTTGATGTACAAAACCGACTTTGTAATGTCTATTTGCTTTTTCAAATACTCTATATTTTGGATGCTTGATATCTTTGCTT
>APFE030629846.1:439-69456 GCA_000404065.3 Pinus taeda
TACCCGGATCTACCACGATCCACTGATCTTTATCCACCAACAGATTCTCCATCTTGAGTTTCCACAACTCAAAACTCTAACCATTGAACTTATCAATCTCTATCTTTCCGTTGCTCGCCATCTTCTTTCACCACCAGAATCGATCTCACAGATCTCCCACTGAACAGGGTCTACCACAGGACCGAGAAAAACCCCTCAGCAACAAAGACGTCCCCTTGAAGCCAAAACAGCTCTGATACCAAATGTAGGTTTTAACCCCGTACAGAAATTACCTGCATACGAATTCTAAATCACAGAAAAATAGACAATGTGAGAGCATAACGCATAAAAACACATATGCACAGAGATTTTCCCTTGGATCCCAAAACCGAGACTACTAGCTGGATATTTCCATTATGTTTATTTCAATGTTACAATACATATTTATACATGTCGAAGCATCCAATACCATGCACCGAAAAACCATCACGTCCAAAACCATGGACCGAAAACCATCGCATCCAAAAAACAGGTGAAAAAATCATGCACAAAACCATAGGTGGGTCCGCCCAACCTAACATAGGGTCCAAAACCAAAATTTTCTAGGGCGCTAGCCTGGACCCCATAAAGTGGGGTTACGGGTACCCCTCAAACCCCCTATTAACTATGTGGAAAGAATATAACACAACCCAAAAATTCACTTCAACATACTCGTGGAGAATGCAGCCTCGGCAGCCACCCTTGCTCTGGTCAGAGGTGGAAAGGGTGGTCCAAAAGGTGATTTCCCATGCTTCTTCCTGGCCTCCTTTGAGGGTGCCTTCTCTGTATCCCCCTGTGCCAAGTTTACTGCTTCTTCAGCTGAGGGGGCTACCCTGTGATTGTGATATTTTCTGTGGAATTACCTTCACCTTTTCTCCATCTCTTGCCTTCCTATTCAAAGGGTGGTCCCTTAAAAGATGTCCCACCTTATGGCATTGTCTGCAAGGAAATAGGACTCCTTCATAATCTAGGGTTTGTTGCCAGGAGAAAGTTCTCCATTGCAATGTGATATGCTCCTGGAGGCCCCCCTAGTGTCCAGATGAACCAGAACCTTGGCATAAGCCATCATGCTAGTAACTAGATAAGATCTATCTTGCTCTAGATAAGTGCCAAGTGTGTTGTCGATGCGTTGAAAAATGTCCTCCGACCAGAATTGGAGGGGTAATCCCGGAAGTCAAATCCAAATAGGCCCAACTCTTATCTATTATTTTTCTGGATTGAAAAGAGGGTTCCATCGACGGAGGGGAACTGGAGCATGTTCGAAGTGCCTAAAGTAAGATAGGATCCAATTTTTCTGCTCGACTCTGGCGAAGCATAGAGAAAACCAACCCCTAACAAATGTTTGAACAAAGGGAAGGTCATCCAGGTGCTGCCCCCACACCTCAGAGGTCCACAGATTTAGTCGAGCCGCTGTGTGGCTTCTGCATGGAATCCTTCCCACCAAACCGCGGTCCACCATGTCCATGGTGTCACCCCACTGTATATCTTCCCCAAACCTGATAATTACGTCTTCACCTTTGGATTTGAATCACTTGTGCTTCCTGTTTGGCCTAGCAGCATCTTCGGGGGAGTCTGTTCGATCGTCTAGCTGAGAAGGGTTTGAGGGAGGGTTTTCAATGTTGAGATGATCGTCTGTAGGGATAGGTTCCGAGAGCAGGGGGACTGCCGAGTAGCTACTTGATGGGGGTGCCACAGAGGTTGTGGCTTGAGGGTTCCCTTGTGCCTAATTCAAGTGTCCCAGGGGGTAGCTTAGAGATCCGTCAGACGGGGAGGGGAGGGGGTTATGTGAAGATTCAACCGTAGGATTAGGGTGAAGGCAGGCAGATGCGAAGTTAAAAGTGGAAGGTGACTATGGTGGGGAGGATGGTACCGTCCATATCGGAGGAGGCTCGGAGAAGGTCATGGTGGAGCTGGAGGGTCCCGATATCGAGGGCAGTCCAGCAATGGTGGTCGTTAGATCACAATAGAAGGGGAGGAGGTCTTCCGTGGTAGAGTGAGGAGTTGTTCAGATGTTAACGTCCTCCAATGGGTCCTCCGAGTAATCCACTAGGTCTAGCTCCATGCCTGTTCCGAGAAGTTCTCCGTCAGCTGCCTCTAGGATTATCGTAACCGTTGCCGCAATGGTATGTTGGGAATAGGAAGGTATGTAGTGAATAGGGCAGAAGACAGGGTTGCAACACCATTACGGTATGCCTAGTCAGGTTACGGGAACCATCGTGGTGTAGGTAACCACAAGTACCACATGGTGACAAATAAGGTAGGTATGGCACAGGTAGGGTGCAGGTGTGGCATTGTTAGACTGCAAAACCATAACCCTTTTTAGACTGTCGCTGTAGCTCCATTTTTGTCAGTGATGAACCAGAAGTTTTCACCATTTTGAACCAAAATACTCTTATTTCATTTAAGTTGTAAGTATAATTATGCATAACAATCTTGTGTCCATGAAACATAATTGGTGTAAGATTTTTCATGTCCCTTAACCATTAGTTGTGGTGGCCTGGGTGCAGGCGATATGGACAACCTCTCAAACCTGGCTACAATTTCATCTATGTTAAGCCAAATTTCTCTCTCTGCTTCAATTGGCGTATTAGTCATTTAACTGACGGCTTTATGGATTTTCCTTCGATCGCCACAACCCTTGTTAATTGGCTAATAGGCCTCTGTTCCTATCGAAACTGTAATTCCAAAAGAGTTACCCAAAACACTATCAACGGACTTTTAGTATGGGATTCATACAATATACCATCGATGCTTTTATCAAAATAATGCCACGGATTATAAACAGTCTTGGTGTAATTCCAAAGGAATTACACTATCGGTGCTTTTATCTTCGAAGTTCTGTGTTATACGCAATATACACTATCGGCATGTGCAATGCCCTTCCTCCATCCTTTTCCTGATGTGATAATCAAAAATATTTATCAGTGGCCTCCAAAGCACCACTACTTGGTTCTTCTCGCCTCCAAGTTTGCGATGTGACCGTCCTCACGGACCCAACACCTCCTTCCGCCTTCTTTATAATGTTTTAGTTCTGGAATGTCGGGGCTCACACTTCGGCAGTTCCAAAGGCTCCCTACTCCACTTGTTCTTCTCCGATGCAATATTGGTTCGGACCCGATATGGGCATGAACCAAATCCAATAAAGTTTCAAGTGCGAAACAATGTTTCGCTTAAGAAAATATCATGATTTCTCTATGTAAACAAAGTTTGTCCACAGAAATTTGTAAACGACTTAGAAATCCTGCACGCATCGATATGAAGGAAAAAACGATCCTGAAGGCTTCAGTCAAGCATCACTTTGAAAAATAAGGCGAATTATCCATTTTCAACTCAAAGAAAGTAATTTAACAGATACGTGCATATCATTATTAATTAGTATAAGACCATTAATTCAGATAAACAAAGAGAAAAGTTCAAGGGATAATGCTTCTAGGCACTCTCTCCTCCTTTTCTCTGACAGTCTTGTTGTCTCTTATTTATAAATAATGGATAAAGCCTTCTCGCCATTATCCTTTACAAAAGCATGCTTTTCATAGAATGATTTAAAGTGGAAAGATTTATTACAGCTTATCCATAAGCAATATAATTAGCATGTTTTATTCTTAATTCTACTCTATCTTGAACTAGAAAAGCATGGAAATTATTGGCTAAAGGACCCCACTCCCTTGCCTGTATAATTTTTTTGGATTTTTGGAATATGTTTGAAGATTTTTTTCCCTCTAAGTCACATGCTCCTGCATCAGACTCCTGAGGACAAAATTCTTCATGGGATCCTATCCATGAGTTCATCTACAGAACTGCCCAGTTTCTGTAGCATGTCTTCTGTAACCCAAGTGGCTTTAGTAGTCGGTTGTCCCTTCCATTTTACCAAATACTAGAAGTACTCTCATCCCCTTGTCTTCTTAAACACCTTCTTGTCCAGAATTCTTTCTCGCTGCAATTCCTTTGCTGTGGGTAAATGTTTTACCTAGTCAATCTCTTGGATCTCTTGATCTTGTGCTGTATCATTTATAGTTCCACTTTCATATTTGTACAGGTCTGCAACATTAAAAATTGGTGATACCCAACATCCGGGGGTAACTCAATCTCATATGCATTTGCAGATAATTTCCTCAATACTTTGCATGGTCCAATTTTCTTGAACTTCAATTTATTATACTCCCTCTTTGGAAACCTCTCCTTTCTGACATGTGTTAAAACCAAATCCCCAACTTCAAATTTCACCTCTCTTCTTCTCATGTCTGCTCTAGTTTTGTATTTGATGTTGCTATTCTGCAATTGTTGCTTCACTTGTTCATGTATTGCATGCATTTCTAAAGAAAAGTCTTCACCCTCTACACTTCTCATCTCTTCTTTTCCCAAATTTCTTAACTCAGCTACTCCTCTTGGATGCATTCCATAAATAATATGGAATGTACTATGGCCTGTGCTCTTGTTAGGTGAGTCATTATATGCACACTTAGCTTGTGCTAACACTTGATCGCACTGCTTTGGATGTCCTGCAGTAAGGCTCCTTAAAAGATTGCCTAAACTCTTGTTCACCACTTCAGTCTATCCATCAGTTTGTGGATGATAGGCAGAACTGAAACTTAATTTAGTTCCCAGCTTCTTCCACAGTGTTCTCCAGAAATGTCCAACAAATTTGGAATCCTTGTCTGAGACAATACTTTTGGGCAACCTATGCAATCTTACAATCTCCTTAAAAAAACAAATTAGCAATGTGAGAAGCATCACTAGTTTTATAACATGGAATAAAGTGTGTCATTTTTTAAAATATGTCCACTACAACAAAAATTGAATCATTACCTCTTTGAGTCTTTGGTAAGCCCAACACAAAATCCATACTTATCATATCCCAAGGCCTATCTGGAATTGGTAATGGAATATACAAACCTGTGTTTTGGCTTCTTCCCTTTGCATGTTGATAGACTTTGCAAGTTCTCACATACTTCTCCACTTCAGATTTCATTTTCAACCAAAAATAAAATCTATTTAGCTGTTCAAAAGTCTTCTCCATGCCAAAATGTCCTACAAGTCCTCCACTATGTTTTTCTTTGATTAAATTCTCTCTCATTGAACAGTTTGGTATGCACAACTGATTTTTCTTAAACAATAGTACATCTTGTAAGAAGTAATCCAACCATCTACTTCTATCCATCAAAACAGGATTTTTACAAGCCTTAATTGCCTCTTTAAAATTTGAATCAGTCTCATGCAATTCTTTAAGAAAATCAAAACCCAACATTTGGATTTGACTCTCTTGAAATAATACATTCCTCCTACTTAAGGCATTTGCAACTTTGTTTGACTGCCCATTTATATGCTTCAAAACAAAATGGAATCCTTGAATATACTCTACCCATTTGGCATGTTTTTGGCTACGCTTTGGCTGCTACATTATAAACTGCAATGCTTCGTTATCCAAATAAAGAATAAATTCTTTAGACATTAAATAATGCCTCCATTTCTTCAACGACTGTACAACTACGTAGAACTCTTTATCATAAGAAGAATACTTCCTTTTTTAATCATTTAACTTTTCACTAAAATAGGCTATTGGTTTATCTTCTTGGCTTCAAACACCTCCAATTGCTTCTCCACTAGCATCACAATTTACTTGAAAAGGTTTGTTAAAATAAGGCAGAACCAAAATAGGATTTTCGGTGATTTTCTTCTTTAACAGCTGAAAATTCTTTTCTGCTTCAGCAATCCATTTAAATGGTTGTTTGTCCTTCTTTATGGTCTCAATATAGGTGCATTAATCTTACTAAAATTCTTAATGAATTTTCTATAAAAGCTAGCAAGACCATGAAAAATCCTTACCTCAAAAACACTCTTGGATGAAGGCCATTCCATGATTGCCTTGATCTTCTCTAGATCCATCTTCAGCCCTTCAGCAGAAATGACAAATCCTAAGTACACTAGCTCTTCTTTCATGAATGAACACTTCTTCAAATTCAACAATAATTTCTCCTGCTACAGCCTTTGTAAGACATAATTCAGATGCCTCAGGTGCTCCTTCTTAGACCTGTTGTAAACTAATATATCGTCTAGATATACTATTACAAACTTGCCAATGAACTCTTTAAGAACTTCATTCATGAGCCTCATAAATGTACTTGGTGCATTTGACAACCCAAAAGGCATTACTCTCCATTCATACAATACGTCATTTATCTTAAAAGCGGTTTTCCACTCATCCCCTTCTCTTATCTTTATCTAATGATACCCACTTTTAAGATCTAGTTTTGAAAAATACTTTGCTCCACTCAAGCAATCCATTAAACCTTCAATTCTAGGCAAAGGAAATCTATACCTGATTGTGATTTTATTAATGGCTCTTGAATCTGTACACATTCTCTAGCCTCCATCTTTCTTTGGGCTCAGTACTGTTGGCACTACACAAGGACCTAAGCTTTCTCTGATCAGTCCTTTGTCAAGCAACTCTTGCACCTGCTTCCTAACCTCTTCATTTTCTGTAGAAGTCATTCTTTAAGCTGCTTTGTTAGGTAGATTTTCTCCAGGAATCAAATCTATATGATGGATGATTCTTCTAATCGGTGGTAATTCATTAGGCAAATCATCAACAATAATATCACAATATTTTTCCAACATTTCTTGAATTTCAATTGGTAAATCAAAAAATTTGGTAGAAGTCATTATTACCTTGGGTTTGCAAATTACAGAAAAATTTACCTCATTTTCTTCTATTTGCTTCAAGTATTCCTTTCCTCCAAGTAAAAGAGTTTTTGGATCAGTCTTCTTTCCTGGTACATCTTCTTCTTGCAGAGGCAGCAACGTATGATTGATACCATCCTTTCCAAACTTGTAGGTGTTTCTTTTTCCATCATGCATGGCTCCTCTATCATATTGCCAAGGTCTTCCAAGCAATATGTGACACACATCCATTTTCATCATATCACAAACAATTTTATCTCTATACTTGCCCACCTGAAATTCCACCTCACACTATTCATTCACCAACAGTTGATGTCCCTTTTGCAACCATGACACCTTGTAAGGTGTTGGACGTTTCATTGTCTTTAGCTTCAATTTATTTACCACTTCTGTAGAGACCAAATTATCAGTGCTTCCACTATCAATGATCATCTGGCAACATTTCCCTTGGACTCTACACATAATCCTGAATAAATTTTTCCTTTGTGATGGTTCAACCATCTCCTTTACTGGCTTGAGCAGAACTTTATTAACTACCAAGGATTCTCCTCTCTCTGGTATATTTTCTTCTTCTGCTACTGCTGCCACTGGTGCTTCTCCCTCATCTAGAGCAACAATTGCATTGCTCTTATTTGTTTCTATAATCTTTGGGCACTCAAAATCTCTGTTTCCTAGCTTGTTACATTTGTAGCATCTTATTTCTCTACCTCTTCCTCTGCCTCCTCTTCCTCTAGAAAAACTCCCTCTGCCTCTTGTATCACCTCTTGTGGGTGCATGCTGGGTGGAGCTACTGCTAGCTCCATCTTTAGGTGTTGTAGATCTCCCTCTACCACCTTGACTTCCCCTTCCTTGGAAAGTACCTCTCCCTCTAGCAAACTGCCTCCTCACGAGTTTTTCTTCAACTTTTAGTGCTATCTGATAAGCTTCTTCTACTGTTTTAGGAGACAGTAGACTTATCTCATCTTGAATGTCCATCCTGAGACCATTCATATATCTAGCCACCTTCTCATCTGTATCCCGGGCTTCTCCAACTCTTATGCTTACCTTGTAGAATTCCTCTGTATACTCTTTTACTGTCAAAGACCTCTGTCTAAGATTCTGCATCTGTCTTAACAAGGTTTGCTAATAATTACTTGGTAGAAACTTACCTCTTAGCTTTGCTACCATCCTACTCCAATTATTGATTGGTTGCTTGTCAAGTCTCTTCCTTTCTGCCTGCACACCATCCCACCAAAGCACCGCATGGCCTTTTAACTTGGTGATAACAAACTTGACTTTCTTCTCATCTTCTGTTTCTTCATAATCGAATAATTTCTCCATGCCATTAATCCAGTCCATTAATTCTTCTAGATTCAAACCTCCTTAATATATTAATACCTCGGTCTTTGGCCTAGCCATGGATCTCAACACTGACTAAAAGAACCTCATCTTAGGAGTAACTTCTCTAGCTTCCTCCTTTGTGACTTCAATCTCAGGTTCACTAACATCTCCATCATCTATGTTCCTACCTGTTGTTAATGCATCCAATCTAGCTTGCATCTATTACACAGCTTCCATTACTTCAACATTTGCAACAGGCCATCCTCTTCCACCACATCCTTGTCCTCTTCCAACTCTGAAATCCATATTAACTTTCCTTCTCCTGCTTCTGAGATTCAATTCAATATAAAAAGGGGGCTCTGATACCACTAATGGTGGCTTAGGTGTAGGCGATATGGACAACCTCTCAAACTTGGCTACAATTTCATCTATGTCAAGCCAAATTTCTCTCTCTGCTTCAATTGGCGTATCAGTCATTTAACTGATGGCTTCATGGATTTTCCTTCGATCACCACAACCCTTGTTAATTGGCTAATAGGTCTTTGTTTCTATCAGAACTGTAATTCCAAAAGAATTACCCAAAACACTATAATCGGACTTTTAGTATGGGATTCATACAATATACCATCGGAGCTTTTATCAAAACACTGCCACGGATTATAAATAGTCTTGGTGTAATTCCAAAGGCTATCGGTGCTTTCATCTTTCAAGTTCTGCGTTATATGCAATATACACTATCGGCATGTGTAATGCCCTTGCTCTGTCCTTTTCCTGATGCGATAATTGGCAATCGCTATCGACGGCCTCCATAACACCATTACTTGGTTCTTCCCACCTCCAAGTTTGCGATGTGACCATCTTCACGGACTTGACACCTCCTTCCACCTTCTTTAGAATGTTTCAGTTCCAGAATGTCGGGGTTCGCACTTCGGAAGTTCCAAAGGCTCCCTACTCTACTTGTGCTTCTCTGATGCAATATTGTTTTGGACCTGATACGGGCATGAACCAATTCTAATAAAGTTTCAAGTCCAGAATGGTGTTCTGCTTGAGAAAATATCATGATTTCTCTGTGTAAATAGAGTTTGCCCATAGAACTTTGTAAATGACTTAGAAAGCCTACACGCATCAATATGAAGGGAAAAAATGATCCTAAAGGCTTCAGTGAAGCATCACTTTGCAAAATAAGGCGAATTATCCATTTTTCAACTCAAAGAAAGCAATTTAACAGATACATGCATATCATTCTTAATTAGCAGAAGACCATTAATTCAAATAAACAGAGAGAAAAGTTCAAGGGATAATGCTTTCGGGCACTCTCTCCTCTTTTTCTCTGAGAGTCCCATTGTCTCTTATTTATAAATAATGGATAAAGCCTTCTCGCCATTATCCTTTACAAAAGCATGCTTTACATAGAATGATTTAAAGCATAAAGATTTATTACAACTTATCCATAAGCAATATAGTTAGCATGTTTTATTCTTAATTCTACTCTATCTTGAACTAGAAAAGCATGGAAATTACTAGCTAAAGGACCCCACTCCATTGCCTGTAGAATTTTTTTGGATTTTTGGAATATGTTTGAAGATATTTTTCATCTAAGTCACATGCTCCTACATCAAATTGGTATATCTATGTCAATTGGTTGTGATGGGCTCATGTTGAGAAACCATGTGTAACATACCTGATGAAAATTCCATGTAATAAACGTTAAAAACAATAACCACAGATGATTGGGACACGTATTCCAAGCTGAATGTTGGGCAAAGCATTCTAGGGGGGTTCATTTGATTGTTTATGGCTAAGGAGATGGGAAAAGGCAATGACTAAGGCATTAAAGAGGCAAAAAGGTATTTTGGCACAATTATTTGTGAAAATAATGGAAATTGGGAGAAAAGGAAGGTGAAAAGCCACAGGTTGCATGTGAGGAGGAAATTGAAGGAAAATAATGGAAAATGTAGAAAATGGAGGCCTCATTAATAAAAAGGCTTCTAAGGATTAGTGGGCAAGAATTGGTCAGTTCAGTTTTGGAGTTCTCTCATTATTCTATCTATCTCTCTCATACTCTTGGACACTTAGAGTTTTCTTGGAGCACTTTGGCATTGGATCAAGAAAGGCAAAGAAGGAAAGAGGAAGCAAAGATCAAGTAGGGAAAGGTAGGATCAAGCAGCTACAATAAGATTCATTGCATGTTTAAACTTGCATGTGTATTTTCCTTGCTAGATTTGGCATGCATGGGATTGCATGTGTTTCTTTTCTACCATGGCATGGGTCTTGCTAGGTGTGATAGTATTTCCAACCTAGCCTTACCATTTCCTGATAGCTTTGATGAGATGGGTTCTCTCATGCATTTTGTGGGGGATGGCCGGATTGGATTAGAAGCTGAGTGGGGTGGATCTCCGAATTGACAAACACATGGTGGTAGTGGTCCCTGAACTAGATTGAGGATGCACGAACCCATTGGCCTAGTAACCTCTGAATCAAACTGTCGGTTGTGGTAAAGACAGATTATGTGCCTCGGTGGGCCTTGGAATCCTTGCTGGTGAATGGCGCGATATACGGTAAAGCTAAGAGGTGGATTTTCTCTTCGTTGGGACTGGTGATTCCGGGATGGAATGCACAATAAAGCATGTAGAGTATGTCTTGGTGTAGAGACTGCGGATGCATGGTAAAGCCTAAGAGACTAGGAGGCACTCAAATTACCCACGGTGTAGGCGAATAACTCGGTGGCATCCACATTGATTGATGTTTTTTATGTGTTTTATGAGTCCCACATTCATGCTTGGAATATGGCACGGGGGTGATTGGCTGAAGAAAGACTTGGATCAGCCAATCTATGGTCAGGTGGAACATGGTAGTCCCATCATTAGTTGGTTCACTGCATTTATTAATGAAAAATTCATTCCCTTGATTTTCATGTGGAAATGTACTGATGTATATATGGATTTTGATGGTTGATATGTTTATTGTATTTTTGTTCCTATTATGTTGTTTATATGCACATTTACCTTGGAGGGTGTTACACCATGCATGCAAATGGACATTTCTTTTTGAGAAAAGAAATAGAAGAGTTTTCATGGTACAATGTTCCATTTGTATCATTTCTTTTGGTGAAAATCGTATGAGTTATAAATCAGTCCCTATTATATGAGAATGATCTAAAGGGGAGAAGAGGAGATGCTAAAAAATGAGAGAAGTCTTGAAAGAAGCAGCAACAACATAGAAGGTTGAGCTGAAATGCATCACTATAACTTGGTATTTGCAGTAGAAACAATACCATGTGCAGTTTAATGGGTATCAATACTTTTTATAAAAAAGATGCATCGGTGGACAGAGTGCTCATCCAGTAGACATAAGGTGTGCAAAAATGGAAGGACAAATCAGAGGTAGTATATGTTTAGGGGGAGCATATCACATTTGCCTAGTTTATGGAGCAGCAACAACAACAGTCCTGGTAGAGAGGTCTGTGAGGAAGAATGCATATCTTGATAGCTAGACTCTAGTCCTCACAGTTAGTGAGAGCATGGGAAGAGAAAGGAAACTTGTAGCCCCTTTACATTTATGTCAAGGGGGGAGAAAAAGTTGTGGAGAAGTTGTGATGGAAAGAGGGTCATTCGTGTCTCATGCCATGAGATGTATGGAAGCAACTTGAGGTTTTGCCATCACTTGGAAGAGAAGACGATGGTGTGTTTCCATCAATGCCAAAGGGGGGAATTGTTGGAAAGTTTGCATTGTGTGCATGACTAGTGGTCTTGAGAAGGCATCTGCAACTGTGTTGGCATGTATGTCAACAATCATGCTGAGGAGTTGTTTGGGCAGCTGGCTTGCCTAACAATTGGCAAGAGTGCTGAAATTGATGTCAACCAGACAAGGTTGGTTGCTTGTTGTAGCAGATGTTGGCAGTGATGGCTCAGGAGGAATCTCTTGGTAGCTCTAGGCTTCAAGTAGAAAATCATCATAGTAGCAGGCTTATTGGAAAAGCCATAAAATTATGATTACAGTGATGGCCCAGGATGGAAGTCCATGGGAGTTGTAGGCCTCATGCTAAGGACACATTGTGGGTGTGTTTCCCAGTTGTCTAAAGAGTTCAGGAGCAGAAGATAGGAAGTGAGTTTGAGCCATAGTTTTAGGTAGAAAGTGGGCTCAAAGGCTAATCGGACCCCCTCTTGTGGAAAGTTCTAGGGAAGAGATTTCCAACGATATGAGGAAGTCTAGAAATGGACTTACGGTTCAAAAATTATGACCTACTGAAGTTCAGGGGTTTAAAGCCTTAAGCAGGGAGGAATATCGCATATCGAAGCAGCAACAATCTACCATCCTGACAATTGGAAATCAAACGTTCTAAGGTGCATCACATAGCAAATGAAATTTTCCAATTAGAGATTAGAGATCTCGCATATTAGAAGTCTGAGCGATATCGGCGATTGCATATCAATGATCCCACATATCAAAGGTCCTGGCGAATTGCAATTGGTGATTGGAGGATCAGTTGTGCAGCGAAATATAAATTTGTGATATGTGATTTTTGATATCGCATATCAGAGGTCTCGACAGTCAGCGCATAGTGGTGCATCGAAGATTGATAGTTTCATATATGATAGCCATTGGAATTCGTCGATCATTGAATGCCGATTGAGTTAAATCATCGAGATTTGAGCCTCTAGTGTTAAATCGTTGGGATATATGAAAAGTAAAATATAAAGAAGATCGTTGCAAAATCAAGCATGGCATGCCTCTTTCTCTCTTCTCCAGGAGTACAAGTGGAAGCACCCGATTGGGTCTGATAAGGACACACGGTAGCTAGTGATGGGCTTCAATAAGGACACATGGAAGAGTTTGGTTAGCTTTGATAAGGACAAATAGCATCCATGTGTCTGGATTTGATTGCTTCCAATAAGGGACAGGTGGTCACTTATGTCAGCATGATGTCATGGTACAGAGGGACACATGGTAGGTTGTTTTGGTGTTTATGAATGGCCTAATGGGCCATATCTGAGTGACACATGTCATTGGTTAGAAGATGCCACGTGGCATGCGATGACGTCACTTCAGAAATCGACTATCAGAGGTTTGCGATGGTTGGCACATTGGTCACATTTGGAAATTTCCAATTAGAGGACTCCGACATGGGGGCTAGCACACAGTCGTGAAGTGTTAAGGAACCAAGGCCTAGGGCCTAACAGAGGGGCCTAGCGAAAATCAAAGACTAGCAACTTGTGATAGACAACACATTGTCACAAAGTGGAAATCATCGATAAGGGGCTCCGATGTGGTAAGCGCATGGTCTAGAGGAAAGACAAGAAACCAAGGGCATGCCACTTTATAAAGGGAAAAAGGCTCTCGGACAGGAGTCTATAGGTCTTATCACCTTATGGTTAAGCCTTAGGTCACATCCTTCGATCCTGTGGTGAGAAATGTGTGGTAAGGGATAAGCAACAGGGATCTAGGAAATCAAAGATTGACGATTGGCGATTTTTTGTTGCTGACACAATGGAACAAATGAAAAACTTCAATAAAGAGGGCTCAGATATGTGTTAGCGCTTTGCTGTGAGGCTACTAAGAAACCAAAGGCATAGAGATTTAACACAATGAGAAAGGCCCCTGGCAAAGTCTAAAGGACTTAACGCCTCAAGTCTCATCCATCGATCACCGCCCTCAGTACTATGGTATAATTTCGATAAAGATCAAAAAAAGGGCCGAGAAACATTGAAATTCGTTGGTTTCACATGTCTTGTTGTGAATGGAGTTTCGATAGAGGAAAAGGATCTAATAGTGCATTACGGTGTAAATCCTTCGGTAAAGTAGCAGTACTAAGGTGTATTGATGGTGTATGGGTCAGCGACTACAAGATTGAATGCAGAATAGAGGAATTGGTCTAAGGGATGGATAAGCGACTATATAGAACTCTGATACAAGGCAACAAGGACAACAATCCACAACGAGGACATGTCTGAGTAGTGAGAATCCATGCTGAAATGGTTTTAAGCTTTGTGAGTCATGAACAGGCATGGAGAGTCTCACTGATGGGGAGAGCTACAGATAGAGAGGACTGTGGCTAGCTTGAGTAAGAAGGTGGACTGAGAATTAATTCTCAGTATTGAGAAAATAGTTAGGACAGTTAGAGGCCCATTCTCAAGTGAATGCAGTGGTAGGGACCAGGTCCTATGTAGACATCAGAATGTAGAGCCATGCTTAAGTACAATACATAGTGTTGAACAAGGACAGTGCGACAACATTGATCGGGGAGACAACAGAGGAACAAAACCTAGGATCTTGATTGAGCAGGGGGGGAAAACATTATGGTTATTAGAAAGCATTAGAAAAAAGTGCTCTGTGTAAGTGCACTACTATGAAAGGCTAGGTGAGAGTCAGTTATGTGTGTAAAGGTCGACAGTGCCTTAATAGAAGAAAAGAGACCCCAAGAGAAACACTCTGTGTGTAAAGGTTGATAGTTGCTTGTGTTGTGTGCATTAGGCCAAGAGTTGCTTGTGAGAGTTGAGACAAGGTTGAAGTACCTGCACTTTGTGTTAAAGGTGGAAGTTGCCTAAGTTGTGTGTATAAGGTTGTGAAGGTGCCTTAGAGAGAAAATTATGTATTGTGGAAAGCAATGAGGCTGAGAGCAAAGTGACTACTGTTGAGAGCAGAGAGTAGAGGGATGAGAGTGACTGTTGTTGAGCAGATCACAGGGTTGTTGAAGAATGTTGCAGAGAGCTACAAAGTGAAACAGAGTGAGCAGAGATCAAAGATGAGATCAGGCAGAGTTGCTGCCAAATCACAGAGGACTACCAGTTCTTAATTGAGTGCGGGTTGGTACCTATAGACAGGAAGTTGGTGCTTCCATCTCTAGTGGAGCTTGGGAAGTTTTTGGGGTCGGTGCCTCCTACATGTTGGTGCTTGCATAAATCCAAGGAGTTGCAATTTGGTGCTTTCATAAATCCAAGGAGTTGCAAGTTGATTCTTGCAACAAATCCATGAGGTCGGTGCCTCATATGGTGCTTGTGGTAAGCTAGACAAGTGTCTACAAATAGAGGGAGTTGGTGCTAGCAAACAAATCAAAAGGAGTTGGTGCTTCCTGTAAGTGGGTGCTCACAACCAAATTGATGTAATAAAGTAGATGCTTCTATTTACATCAATAACAATATCAAGCTTTGTGGTTTTTTCCCGAAAGGGTTTTCACGTGAAAAACCTGTGTCTAATGTGTATAATGCTTATGGTTTACATGCTTGTGTGTTGAGTTAATGTTGTTGGTTATATGGATGAGTGCCATGTTTAAATAAGGAAAGTAAATTGGCATAAAAAAAAAGAGTTAAAATTAGTCATAATAATAATTCACCCCCTCTCTCAGTATTTAACATTGTTTCCGACATAAATAACAAAGATCAATATTTGACCAACTTTTATTTTGCCAATTCCAACTAAAAATGCTAGAACTTATTGCACAAGAGGCTCTATATGGTAGAAATAAAAATAAAATTAATCATGTGAAAATATTTTTACTCGGTCAAAATAAAATAAAAAAATAACTTTAAAATAAAAATAACTTCAGGGTATTGACTCCTTGTATTGACTCATGGTGTTTATGTGGAATATAACATATTTAAAAGGGGGAATTAAACTCTAAGCCTAGATCCATCTTAATTTAGGAACTACCAAGTGTCCAAATAGATCAAATCTTCTGAGATGAAAACCTCTTTTAGAGTGAAAAGAGATTTGATCCCTCTTAGTACTTGTAGATCTAGAATTAACATAGATCTAAACTAGTAATAATTAACAACACAGTAAAAAACAATATAAGAGACTTCAATTTTGACATTAACTTATTTCATATGTGAATTCTAATTATTTCTTATAAATATAATTTATTATAATTTAAAATTTAATGAACTTTAACCGATTATAAATTTATTTTTTATATTATTATTAAAATTTAATTAACTTTAAAACATTAATATTTTTTTTTATAATTAATTATTATTATTATTATTTTAAATTGAATCACTTTAGAACATTATAAAATTATTAAAGCGGAACTTCATAGGGAATTTCACATCATAGTGAATAATGAGACACTTTGAATATTGACATTGACTTACATCGGGAATTTTAAATATTTTTTGGGATTGCGTTTTATTATATTTTAAAATTTAATAATTTAAAAAATGAATTTTCACATCATAGTGAATAATTATCTTTGAATATTGGCATTGACTTGCACAAAGGGGGATTTAATATTTTTTGGGATTTCGTTTTATTATATTTAAATTTTAATAATTTTAAAAATCAAAAAAATATTATTTGTTATTAAATTTAATTAGAATTTTTCTTCCAAAGGTATTTTTTAGGTATTTATTTATCACAATTTAAATCTTAAAAAATTTTATTTACCATTTAATTCGAATTTTATTAAAATTTTCAAGGGATTTCTTTTTTAAATTATCAATTTAATTTTAGTCTTAGAATGAACCATATTAGTTGGATAGAAATTTTGATCAAATCTTAACAATGTAATTAATCTAAAAAAAATTCTTCTACATCATAAAACACAAAAATTTTAAATCTAACCATATTACAAAATCTTTAATAACACACTCTTTTATTTTTAAAATTTAAAATATTACAAATTTTTTAATAAAACATTATATTTTAAAATTGTGTAATTCTAAAATATTAAAAATATTTAATAATGAGAATTTCACATCTATCCACTACGTAAGACCATTTGCAAAATAGCTTTTTTATTAAATAAATTAACGTTGCTTTAAGGAAATGTCATACTTTTTAAAGATATAAAAGTTTACAGAGCCTTGCCCGTTAGGCCCGTTAGTTTGAGGTATTTTGCTAGTATGAAATATAATTTTTTTGATAAGATATATTGTTTTTTGAATGTGCTTACCAAATTCTAAATATTGTAGGCTTATTTTTTCAATTTTTCTTTATTTTTCCTTGTATTTGAAATTTTGATATTAATATTAATATTTAAATTTTTTAGGATTTTTAAATAGAGTTTTTCAAGGCACTCTATCCAAAGAAGGAGTTGGGGATTAATATGTTTTTCTCAAAATCGTATTTTAGATTCAAAGCTAAATTTGGTCATGTTCAAATAATCATAGCGAACTCACAACTTTAAAATTGGTTTTAATCATTTATGTTGAAAAGGAGTTATTACTCAAATTCAAGTTCTCAATGACTCCCTTTTAGTGATCAAATGGATTAATGAGGATTTTGTGATAAGACATTTCATGTGCCATCGACTCTTCCATGACATCAAACAATTACAATTATCTTTTTCTCACATCAATTTTCCTTATTTATATAGGGAGAAAAAACTGTGAAATTAATAGGCTACTCAAGGAAGGCCAATAGTTGAAAGAAGGCATTTGGGAGATCAAAGAGTCCCTTCAAAAATGATATTCTTCATATTCATGAGTCGTCGTTTTAAATTTCTCATTGTATCTAAGTTGAGTTATTGAACTTCTTACAAAAATTTGTTCTTAAAAATCCCCTTGCAATGTTTTAGACTCTACAAGATTGAATTTTTAAGCTATGTAGATGTATTGATGCCCTAATGTATTGTTTTGATTGGCTATATTGTAATTAGATGATACAAAGGGAACTTAGTGGCCCCCAAAATTGTATTATACTTATGAATTTGGTTTTTCCTCACACCTACATTGGGTATGCATAAGAATTATCAGTCTTATCAGATACTAACACTGGTCCAACAAGAGTTGTTTGAAACACCAATCACATCACTATACACATATAATTTTATTACCTCTAATAAAATTACTTGGTTTTAGAAAAAATAAATATAAAAATACATTCAATTTGAGAAAGTTCTATTTCTACATTTTCTTAATAAGTGGATTCTAATTATCAATGAAAGAGAGTATGTTCAACCTATCCCTTAACATGAAATTCAATCCACTTGACGATAAATCATTATAGAAATTGATTGGGAAGATGTAAACTTCTCCACTTGTTGCAAGTACAATGTTGATAAGACTTGTTCATTATTGATAAACTATTTTGTAGGCTCCCTCAATTTCTAATAGACGCCATGCTCTAGTAAATTGATATCATGGTGGGATAATGAAGACAATATTCGATATAACAAGTATATTTTTGTCTATTTAGGATTGTAGCACCAAGGCACGACGAACTTTGGCATCGAGAAACAAGCCTTCTTCCAGCAAAGTCAAAGAAATTTATTAGGAAACTAGGCTCGAAGTTCCATCTTTGAAGGAGGTAAATTATTCATTATTTTTACATTATGTGCTTGAATGTGGAACTTCAACCTAGGAATTATCTTTTGGTCATACTTTGGATTATGGTTCTCATAGGCATAAGTTGTGCATTGTGTTGTTCAGGTGGCCTGTGCCCCTTCTTGATTTTGGACATCCTCAACCTATGACCCTTTGTCTAGAGAAGAAGAATTAGACGGAGCTTTGAGAAACGCATCTAACTCTCTAAAGGCACAAAGATGTTATAAAAGAGTTGGATACCTCCTTCTATTAATTTCTTCACAAATTGGGTTAGCAAGAAATTATTTTAATATCAAGGTGGACACCATTATGAGTGTAATGCTCCAACAAAAGATAAAATTAACCACACAAGAATTAATGGTTCAAAAGTTATGCCATCATTAGGAACTAGCTATAGCATCCAAGGGAACTACATTCAATGACATCTTTATCAGCCCAACATTAGGCTTACCTAATACCTAAGATAAAACACATAGACTTGTGTGTAGAAGAAGACCTCCTTCGTTGACCATCAACTAATAAGCACTAGGGATGTAACAAATGGAAGCAAAACCGTAGTGGGAGGAGAGGCCCAGAGGGACTCATTATTCATATGGTGAGGGCCGCCATCATCTCTAGATATTATATACGTAATTACGGTTTAGCAAAGCCATACACAACAGGATGGATGTTTCTGACCGTACTTCTATGTTTGTTCCCCTCAAATGATGACACTTGGTAATGACTGGAAGCAGTGGAAGAAGTGAAGAAATCGATCTCTCATTCATGGCATAATGAAATATATAATATATGCATTCATTCGTTGCTCAATATTTCAAACCATTGATCCATCTGACATACCTTGCTTTCTAGCCTTTAGTTTAATAAACCTACTTGACCTTGTTTCTGCATGATGACTTGTCATTGGTGATGATATTTCCTTAACCCTAGGGCTAAGTCCTATTTCAGCTCTAAAACCAAACATAAAGAGAAATGAAGACCATTCTCTATCTAAATTTTGAAGTTCATGCAAGACCATTAATTTTACTAAGCCATGATGGAACAATGATGTTTCACATGCCTCTTTCTTCAACTGTATTTTGTCCTTCATGAGAGCATCTAAGCCCTCAAGTTCAGTTCTCAGACATCGGCCTGACCTATGACTCTTTCTTTCTTCCGACATTTCTCCTTTGAAATCCTTGTAGATAGAAAACCTGGAAGAAACTTCCGTGCTTAATTGAAGTGTTGCCTCGCTTGAATTTGATGAAGAGATGCCTCGCTTGAAACCTGCAGAAGAATTTTGATCTCTACTCACCTTGGGCTTGTTTACTTCGAACTTCAGAACAACAGCAAGTATCTCTTGCATGAATATGATCAAGATCAACACAGATATGGCCAAGATAAACTAACAACCCTTTCCTCTTTTGAAATTTGAAATGAATATGGACAAATGACCCCTAATGAATCTAATGATGGATATGAATGGTTGCATGTAAGTGGTGAGGTTCATGGACTAACACCTCATGATGAAAATCTAATGGATTCTAGTGGACTTGATAGCTAGGCATGACTGAACACAAATCCTCGATTTAATAGTGCATCGAGTGTAAATTCGGGGTTTTGCGCTACGAAAACACCTAAGTACGAATCCCCAATTTTGTAGTGCAAGTAGTGTAATTTCAGGACTTTGCGCTATGAAAACTCCTAGACATTTTGTAGCGCGTTAAAATTTTTGAAATGACTAGACACATGAAACTTTAAACATGATATGGGATCCATAAGGGGAAAAACACGGTTGTTGAACTTTATTTGATGATGGAAATGAAACTCTAACCCTATGACTTAGACTCTAGAAACATAAAAATGACTTAACCACTATCTAACATTATGACTTAGGAACAAATGTAAATTGTCCAAGTTTTAGAGAATTTTTGGGTGATAACAGTGCCTCCACTAGGGATAGTGTGCCCCAATGGTACACTAAGAACCGGTAGCTCCAGTGCTACTATCCATCCTTCAGAATAAAACTCTAAAATATATGCCCAATCTGCTCCCCAAGATTTAATGATTTCTGTAAGAAGGACTCAAACTGCACCTACTAAAAATGCTCAGTCAACCTACCCTGAGCTTATTCACACATTCCTACCTACCTACCCTATCAATTGTAAACTTCTTTCAGCTCAATCAATGTGAAATTTCCAATGTAGCCAATCATTTGTTTTATCTGATATTTGAGATTTTCGGCTGCATCAGAATTGAAATCAGCTATGATATTGTGATGACCATTGCCATTGAAATTGCCTCTGATCTTCATAGAAAAATTGAAACACTAGAGGGTAAAAATCTTCCATGTATTTAGCTATAGGATTCCAAAACACATGATCAGCTTGATGATCCTCATAACATCCTGTTACTTCTAACAACTGATCTTTAGTCACACAAAATTTATTTGATAAGTTATCCAACTGCTTTTCTACATGATTCCCATAGACAATGTAATTTTCCTCACTATTATGATCATTCTTTGAAGTAATCTATTGCAAGGAATTACAGAAATGATCAACCTTTTCCTCTGCCAGGGGATTATAAAAAATTTCTTCCAGTATTTCTTCTTGGTGTTTGCAATTATTTTCATCTTCATTATGATCCAAAGACTGACAAGTTTGTTGCATCTCTACATCAATCTCAGAGGATGTAATATGATTTTCATAAGTATGCTCTTGTTGATTTCTTTGTTGCATGTAATGGATGTTATCCTTTCTTCTAGTTGTTGAAATGTATTGTTATGAAGAGCCTCTAAAATTTCTTCATCCATAAATCCATCGTCATCATAACAATCCTCCAAATATTGAATAAGACTCATAGAATGTTTACATCAATCTTTGAACAACAGTAAGGAAGGATGACATTCTCTATACATCTCATAGAATACATCATGGAAATTAGCAAGCGAATATATTAAACCATTTTCCAAACTCTTATACCAATACCATGCTCTTCCTTCTAAAGTAGTCATAAACATATTCATGAGACAATCTTTAGGGAACTAAAGCTTAAGACTGCCTACATGCATATGGAACCTAACCAAATGAAGTGCAGCATTGTCTATCTTTTCATCTTTGAATATTGGAAGATCATCTAACCATTCGACCTTTGGCATAGGATTTGGAAAACAAGGGATATGAGACCAATTCATAAGGGCATGCCTCGCATTCATTCTTGCAATGGCACTCATCTTTAAACTTCATCTAGGCAACTGATCTTCTAGCAGTGGAGTCACCTTCCAGTTTTTTATTTGATGTGTGGAGTCGCTAAGGTAGTTTTGTAGCCTCGAACAAATTTTGAAACACCTGCTACATTTAGAAGTTCAACTTCTTGATTTCGGGAATGAGTAATCTTCAGTCTCCCGGCAGGCACACCAAAATGTTATCACAAAATATAACCTTGATAGGCTGCTAATCAGGAAGAATTTGAGTAATTGTTTCAAACTAAACTTTTGGTTGAGGCTTAGCCTCCTCAACCTGAGAGGGCTCTCTCACTAGGTTAAAGATTTTAGTTTAAAGACTAGATGGCTAACTCTATGGAAAAAAAACAAGTGAAAATGTATAAATGGTTGAACACAATCAATAAACATCCATTGGGCTTATGGAGTCAGAATATGTTTTAGTATCACAGTAAGATTAGCTTTAACATGGAAGTCAGGGCATAAAGAGTCTTAATGTATTAGCAAAACAGAGAAATAAAGTAAGGAAGACAGTCTATAAACACATGAAGGAAGTTAGAGCATTTTCGATGGATTCTAAGTAACATGTGTTCATACCACTACAACTGAGTAAATGAAGAAAACCATGAGAAAATAAAACATTAAAACTCTCTTCTAAATCCTGAGTAGTGAATCCAAAATCTCTGTATTAACATGAAAAACACAATCTCCCACAATGACACAGTATGATTGTTTCTTTTGAAAATTGCCAACCATGAGGCATTCCACCTCTTGTATTTTATAGAGTTATCATTACAATCTTGGATTCTCTGATACAACATGAGGGGAATTCAAATTTCCTAGCTTGACACCTACTCATACCTAAAATAGACTATTAATTACAAGAGACAATTAACTAATAGTCTTAGAGTCCTAATATAATTAGGAGTACAACTCCTTTTATGATAGTAACAACCTAAAATATGAATTAAATTTGATATTTGATAGCTTCTCCTCCTTAACTTCAACCTTGGTGATGTCCATAACCCTCCTGCTGGCCTTTAATAACTTCTCCTTTATCTGTTCTGAAAAATAGGAACATGTTTCCTACAATTATGACTTTAAAGAAAGCCTTGTATCCCCCAACTGGTGACACCTATGAAAAAAAGTGAGATATGTTATTGTATTTGGAGACTTTATGAAAAGAAATCTCCTTCGGAATTCTAAAGCACTTTTGCATGTGGCTAGAAATTGATCTTTAAAAGACTACTACAACCAGAAAATAGAGTTCCTCTAAGCAGTTTCGTAGTGCAAGTTAAACCATCAATTTCTCCCACTTCATACTGAATTTGAAGAAACTGAAAGAGGTTTTTGTAGTTCAGTATATTGGGAATGAAAAAATCTTTCAGTTTTCCAAAATATGCTTTCAGCTGCTCAAGAAACCCCTTACAATTTGACTATTTAAAACAGAAAACAAAGTTTTCTCTGCCAAAAACGTTGCTTCAGTCATTTCGTAGTGCAAAACAGGTTTTTACATATCTCATTTATTCTTTGAGATTTTTCCTTACTTTAGCTTTAAACATTCACAAATGACCTCCTCACATTCCCCAATAGAAACCTTTCTCCAAAAATAGTCCCTTCCTTCCTTTTGAAGATTGATAAAAACAAAAAAGCAAAACTACACCTATAACAGTTTCGTAGCGTGCTACGAAACTGCTGTGTGAATCAAGTTACACAGTTTTTTCCAAAAACTTTCCTTCTAAGGCTTCTTCATAGCTGTTTCATTATGTAAATATGCCACATAACTTGAAATCACCCAACCTTGAGACATCTTCAAAAACTAGTGTCTTTGTTTCAACCAAAACTGTATTAGGGTTTCATCACTTACTTCCTTGTACATTTGTGTTGAAGCTGACCTCCAAATTTGCTTATCTGAATTTCCAGGTCCTCAATTTGTCTTTTCATCCGTATGATATTAGTTCTAATTCTGGCATTGATCCATATGACATACGTTTCTTTTTGACCTTTAGTTTAATAAACCTGCTTGACCTTGTTTATGCATGATGACGTGTCACTGGTGATGATATTTCCTTAGCCCTAGGGCTAAGTCCTATTTCAGCTCTAAAACGAAACATAAAGAGAAATGAAGACCATTCTCTATCTAACTTCTGAATTTCATGCAAGACCATTAATTTAACTAAGCCATGATGGAACAATGATGTTTCACATGCCTCTTTCTTCAACTATATTTTATCTTCGCTAGAGCATCTAAGCCTTCAGGTTCAGTTCTCATACATTAGCCTGACCTATGACTCTTTCTTTCTTCTAACATTTCTCCTTTGAAATCCTTGTAGATAGAACACCTCGAAGAAACTGCCTTTCTTAATTGAAGAGTTGCCTCACTTGAATTTGGTGAAGAGTTGCCTCACTTGAAACCTGCGGAAGAAATCTAGTCTCTGCTCACCCTGGGCTTGTTTACTTCCAACTTCAAAACAACAACAAGTATCTCTTGCATGAATATGAGAAAGATTGACATGGATATGACCAGGATCAACAAACCCTTTCCTCTTTTGAAATTTGAGATGACTGCAAACAAATGACCCCTAATGAATCTAATGATGGATATGAATGGTTGCATGTAAGTGGTGAGGTTCATGGACTAACACCTGATGATGAAAATCTAATGGATTTTGGTGGATTTGATAGCTAGACATGATTGAACATGAATCCCCAATTTTGTAGCGCATCTAGTTTAAATTTAGGGTTTTGTGCTACGAAAATACCTAACTACAAATCCCCGATTTCGTAATGCAGATAGTGTAATTTCAGGACTTTGCGCTACGAAAGCTCCTAGATAATTTCGTAGCGCGTTCAAATTTTTGAAATGACCAAACACATGAAACCTTAAACATGATATGGGATCCATAAGGGGAAAAACACAGTTGTTGAACTTTATTTGATGATGGAAATGAGACTCTAACCCTATGACTTAGACTCTAGAAACATAAAAATGACTTAACCACTATCTAACATTATGACTTAGGAACAAATGTAAATTGTCCAAGTTTTAGAGAATTTTTGGGTGATAACAACATCAATGGCCTTCAACCGAAAGACTTTGTATGGTGTTTGACATCAAATCATCTATTCACACCATGCAAAATGTATTGCAGTACCTTGAGGATCATATCATTATCAGTGATTTCTCTCGCATCTGTTAACAGCTTACATCATTGGTTGGTAATCAGACAATGTCTTCCCATGTTCGACTTCAGATCACGTATTCACATGGTTACACTCATACTTGAGTGAACGATTGGATGAGATAGAAGACCCCGGATCTAGTTTCATTCATCCGGGTTGCGATTTCAGGAGTACTAAATCATATGAACAATGGCTTTACATTAATAGTCATTCCAATCATGGGTACGTATCTATAGACGATTGTTTATGTACATGTAATGAAAGTTTATAAGTTGAGCATGGGTATGCCTTCCCTCAACAATTCATGTAAAAATCAAAAATCATGATATATGTATTGTAATTGATGCAGGTCACCTTACACTTCGATACCTCCTCATCACATCGTAAATCATTTCATTTAACATTGGCATTTTTCTGACTTCATGCTTTAGGGGGTAGCCATTACAGATCCAATTGGGCACATTAATCCAATCATCCAAATCAATTTTTGAGGGCTCATCAAACCCTAATTTAAGTTTCTACATTCCCTAAACAAGTCATCCCTTTGAATGCCTCCTTCCCAGACAGTTTCATGGCTTTAAGACATCCAGATATGGCCTCTAGAACGACTAGCACAGGTAGGCCCATGTAAGGGTGCATTGTAGAGTAGTGTAGTCCATGTCAGGGTGCTCTACAAAGCACTTAGGCTTCCTTTCACCTGCGTTTGGCGAGTTAGAGTGAAATTCACATAGGGTTTGGGGAATATCATTATCTTTTGGAGTCATCTAGAAGGTTCCCTCACTTATCAACTCCTATGAGCTCGAAAATGGATGAGGAATGAGTTAAGATGCATCCTATGCTCTCATGCCTTCCTCCATGGAACTAATTCTAAGTATGGAAGGCCATTCAATACCACCATTTATGACAAAACCTCCTTCATCTCCCTATAAATTGACCACTCATCTAAATGATCAGGGGCTAGATTATGTTGAATTGTAAGGAGAAAATATTTCTATGAGAATTGGTGTTGAAGCAAGTATTGTAATGCTACAATTTTTTCATGCTTTTGATGTGATGTGGATAGGATCCAACATGGAGGAATGACTTTGAATCAAACATAATGGTTGTACTTCCTTCTTCTATTCAATAAAGTATTTGAACCTTTCTCCCATATGTTTGTATTGTCTCATAATGCTTATATGTGTGAAATGTATATGATTCCATTCACTTTTATTCAATAGATATTTTGCTTTGATCAGTTCTTTGTCTTCTGTTGGTGTTTACAGGTACTTCTCAAGCGTGCTAAGTATGAGAAGGAGCGACAGGATCGAAACAAAGGAGACAAGAGGAAATTTGAACTACAAGTAGGTCTTCTCATCTTCTTTGTCTTATCTATTGCTTATAGGAAAAGGCTAAAGTGATTTGAATTGTTGTTCTAGATATGGCTACTTATCTAGGGAATTAGTATTTATCCATAGATAACAAATTCTCCGAAACACTAGGTATGGTCGATTATCCTCTCATTCCTTGGATAATTTGTCCTACTAGCCTCTCTGGCAAGCCATATCCACATCTCATATTATAGATCATTGATACCACATATTCAAATATTCTACTTTATGTGATACCACACTTACCAACCAATCCCCATATTTGACTTAGTGGGCAAGGATGATTCTAGACCTTGTCTAGTAGTTTGTTCATCTATTCCCTTCTTACCTTGATTCTTCACCATTTACCATCCTTCCAAGAAGCATTAAGGCCAATTTTAGATAACTAAGGCCACTTACCTGAAAGTCATAGATCCAAACTCAAACTGTCGGTTTGTCTACTACGATCTCCATGAGATTTAGAACCTTCTCCTCCTCTCCAATTTCTCCATAGCTCATTATGCAAATGAATTGGGTTTGGAAGTAAAATGCCCTTTATAGGAAAAACCCTAGTTTTTCCATCACCCATTGCAACCAAACCATATCTTTGTTTGATGAGCTGTTAGCATCGTTGGAAATCTCTCACTGAGTTCTATAATGGGTCTCTCTTTGTTTTTGGTAATTTGGCACTTCACTAAGAAACCATTTTTTCCATAAGATCTCACTTTGTCACCTATTAAAATTGAATTTCTTCATTTCAGCCACCCATACTCTAGTACCATTTTACCTTTACACTATTTTACCCACGTGTTAATTTTCATCATGATTAATAATCATTTACTCTTGATTTTACAATCCATTCCAAGCCTCCCCCATGTGGAAACATGATCGAGACACCCTTGTTCAGAGCATCCGAGATGAGTCACCCTTGTACTTATGGAGTTTGTTCCGAGTCCCTTTGAGTCCCATTACGTTGTTTCATACATCTTCATGTCACATCCATCCCATTTTATTCATATTTGGCCTCCATCTCTACTAGGTTGTCTTTGTTGAACCCCCATTTGAGTCATTGAACATCCCCTTCGGAATCGAGTTAGTCACTGCTAGGTCAACCATCCTTATTATGCTCCGATAAGGGAATTCATCATTCCACCACCCTTATTATTTCATTCCATCATCATCCCTGGTGTCAGTCCATCAGTCCCTCTACTATGCTCCCTCATTCCTTTGTTAAGGATTCCTTATTGCCTTAACTCTAGCAAGCCCTCTTATGTCGACCTCAGCACATTTATTCCAAAGAGTGGTCTAGAGGAAAGTGCACCTTCATTCTAGCTTCCATCTTTTTTTAGTGCCTTGAATCAAGCAAAGGGAATCATTATTGCCCTTTGACTTGGTTGTTTCTCACGTGCTTGACATCATCTCCTTATCACATGATTGAGATTCGTACACTTGATGGTTAGGTGATCCAGACGATTGTCCCAGTGATTCTCGGGGCATGTGTGATTCTCGGGGCATGTGTGATATGTTCCAAACCTCATGAGGGGGTGGCCCTCTAGGTATCACCCCACATGCTCAGATGATCTAGCTTCAGATGCAACTCTAAATATTTGATGGGTTTAATTTCCGTCGCTTGTAGCGCCCACAACACGCATGTCTCCTCCAAATGATCTATTTAGATCTTCAAATCCCTTTCCTATTCAGCAGGGCTTCTTTGGTTGTAATCCCCCCTCACCATGTGAGATTGAGTGGAATTATGTCTCATGTACTCAAATGTTATTGTATTCATTCATGGCTTATGTTTTTCCAAGCGCATTATGTATATGGGATCCATTGTATTATTTTCTGGCCCATTGATGCTAGTTTATCATGTAGCATGTACTTTGTAGCTCAATCCCACATTGTTGGTCTCATGATTATTATTTGTACACTGTTATCTCATTGGGTATGGGTATGCTTCCCCAGCCTAATTTGAGATATTGTAATCCTGCATAAAAGGATACTTCTATCATTTTAGTAGGTCTCGCCCCCTCTGTTTTTGTCTGACCTTGTATTTCTTCAGTTCTTTCTCTCTCTCTCTTTGACTCCCCTTTGGTGTCTCGTGGAAGTGTAACCTACAATGTATTTTGGTCATACAATTTTATCCTAACACTGATACGTGTGGGGGCAATTTGTTATCACCAAAAAATGATCATGGGGTGTAGGTAAATTCTCGATGCAAGCAAATACAATTCCTCTAGATCGAGAGAGTGGGTCTAGCCATAAACAAACAATCTAGTGAAAACATCCTTCAGCTAGAATCAAATAAGAGGGCCTACCTCTTAGAATGCTATTCTGCTTGGTGATGATCTTGCTTCCTTACTCCAACTACTTTTTGTTTCCTTCCTTCGAATACCTGAAACAAGAAAACAAACAACAACAACAAATGTGATAACATACAAATTGCATTCAGCCTACTTAAGAGGTCAATGAATCTTAAGCCATAAAAATGTTAGATAACACTTAATGTAGGAAGTCAATCAATAGTTGTATTCATATAAGTTCAGAAAGAGATTCAACCAAATCCTCGACATTGCAGGTCTCCTCTGACATATCTCGGTTCCCACAGCTCTGCTATCATCTCATGGATAGCCCCAACAATGGAAGTTTTAAGGCTTCTTCCCTTTAGTTCGAAACCAAACCAAACACTCTATTAACCCTCCACAAACATAAACTAGAAAGATACAAGCTATAGATATCTTGTCGGTTATTCAAGCTCCCAAAAATACTAAGACTAGATTAGCTTGGAAAAGGATGACTTTATATAGTTTTGATGGAGGGGAGATGATTCCTCTTATGATGGGAAAGGGATTATCCCTTTGGTTTTTTCAATCTTAATAGGGGAAAGGAGCCCAAACTGACTTCCTCGACTCCATCCAACCCAACCATTTACCAAAGTTCCGTTACAAAGCTTCTAGACCTAGAAGCTTCGACTCCATATTTAAATAATTTGCCAAAATAGGATCGGCGCGACTGAGAAAAGGCTCATGTGCGTTGTACAGCTCTAGGCCAAGTTTTAGACTCTACAAATTAGTGTGAGGAGGAAATGGGTCATTAGTGCCAGTCTAGTAAATTGGGGTAAAAGGAAGATTCTTCGAAAATGATGCAAAAGGGAAATGTTCTGCTCAAGAAGATGGACATAAAGGGAGTCTCTTCATGATGGGAAAGCATGTAGGGTTTACTATAGAGGTCCTCCAGGATTGAGGAACAGGGAGTACAAGGACAATGAAAACATGTTGTGTAACAGATGCCCCTTAAAGCATGAAGGTCAAACTAGGGTGAGGGGTGAAATTATTTACAAGTAGATGCGGGTAACAAGAGTCTGTTTTCAGAAAACCTGCAAGAAAGCATAGATACATATACATCACTGAAACTTTGACAAATGATACATGAATTGTGGCATGGATGTAGCCATCCAGAGAGAGATCATGTAAATGGATCCAAGTCATGGGTGCAGCCATCCAATAAAGATTATCATAGTGAAACCAAGGTATGGTCGCATCCATCCAATAATGAGAAGGATCACATATAACAACTCATGGTATGGTCGCAGCCATCCATCTGTGAGAGACATGTATATTGGCATGATCATGTCACATCACCTTGCAACCTGAACTTTTTGTAATCTAAGCCCGGGGTCTTGCACTGCAACACGACCTGATCAAAGTACAAATTCTAACATGTGAATAGATGTGTTGAGGTCGAATAGGCTAGAAATTCGCTTGATTACCAGTCAATGATGGGAACTATTAACAAGCGCGAGAGAGGCCACCAATAATGACAATGGTTCTCAAGATACCAGTAGCACAATCCATGGAGTGTGAATAAAGGAACTGAAGTCGAACACCCGTGAAATCACTTGATCGAAATCCAATGTTGTGAACTTGTCATCGAGTGCAAATAACTTGCCATTAGAGCATGCAAGCTCTAAGGTACTAGAAGGAAGTCTCTTGACCAACTTCCTGAATAATGAGTTGAAGTTAATAGGAAGTGACCCCGTCAAAGGAGGGCCATGATGTATCCCACATAATCGACACGAGACAAAGGGATGAAATAATTATGGATGATATTGAGAATCAAGAATGAGTGTAACTGCAGAAGGACAACTCTTGAACATACCGGCGACATGACTCTGGAGTTTGGTAGCTTTTGGATCCATAATATTGGAGGTCATGATGACGTGGTAGAGATCAAATGGAAGGCAAAAATGAATAGCCCAACCCAAGAAAGTCATCGATGAAGTGAGGATATCCCAACTCGACATGAAGCAAAAAGTGTCATGTTCAAGAGTGAGTTGCCGATACAACTGATAGAATTTTCCATTTTCCCCCACCATTTCTGGCAGGTACCCCAATTATTTTTTAATCGCAAGCTTGAGGTGGATAGCATGTGCTTGCACTGTAATTCTATCCGTCAGATGAATCTGACCTAGTAATATTAATGAGCACTAGGAAGAAAAATCTCATGTTCATCATGGTGACGAATCCGATGTCATTTAATGTTTTAAAGAGTCCAAAAAAGGTGTAACTCTGTAACTTTTTCATGTTTAGAGAGTTTAAAAAAGACACGGAAAATAAAACTCCACATCATCCCTTTCGTACGTTTGTGTCTCTCAAGCCCGAAAAGGTAGAAAACGATACTTGAGAGAACCACCTGACCATTTCAGTCAAGGAGTACCCTTTTCATAAATAGTTTATCCCAACCCGAAAAGGGGTAAATGTATACTAGGTAAACAACATTTCGCAACCTTTAACGAGTTCAAAATGACAAGAACTCAACAACCTTTTCGTGTTTAAAGAGTCGGAAAAGAGCTTGAAAGTGGACCCCCTGTTTTTATTATCTTTAACAAGTTAAAAAGGGAAAAATACTCGGTGATCTTTTCATTTGAGTTTTTTCGAGTCAATAAGAGCTTAAATGCGACTCTAGTACCATCATTAGCAATCTATCACCTATCGCTACACAAGAGGCAAATGTATTATCCAATTTCTGAGATAAAATGGATGAAAAATACATTTAAAAACCCTAAAATATCATGAAAAATGAATAAAAGGGGGAGAAGTAAATAATTTCTTACCATTTTAACGTTTTACCTTATGTGGAGAAATTATCACTCATTTGTGCCCTAATTTTTTAGGAGTAGATTGCGGCAGATCCAAGAAGCCATCTGATGATCCATCAGTTGCAGGTATGAGCTAACACCCTTAGCTTCATTTTTATTCTTGCTTTTCAAGTTTTTAACCAGCTTTTGGATTTCTGGAAGAGATCTTAGCAAAAAAAAATTGCCTTCGGTCGGCGTGATTTCTAGGCACAGGATCACGTCGATTGATGGTCATTAACACGATCAAGTGCATCATTGGTGCTACTGTTTTTAAAATAGTCGTTCCAGCACTGTGAATAGAAAAAATTCAATTTTTTGCCCGATTTCCCTTCTTTGAATCCAAATTTGCTCAGTCAAAGATGAATGTTGACTTGATTCCACGGTTTTTGCAGGCAAAACACTGCGAAAAATGGTCGATTGGAAAGAACGTGAGCATGAGGAAATTGATTCACAGGAATTGGCAAACCCAAATTGTTTAAATTTCTTGAGGAACTATGGACTCCTGAAATTTTTCTACACACTGAGTCTTCACGCTCAACCTGAGCTAATGCAATATTTGATCAGTCTTTGGGACATTAACCAGAAAATATTTGTGATCTGAGACCCAGAACTCGATTTAGAAACTTCTGACATCTATTTCATCATTGGATTGTCCCAAACATGGGAACCAGTCAACTTGTATGGTGCCAGGCCTATTGGGGCAAGTGTGAACATGTTGCTTGCAGAACATTGTCAAAAAGCATTGAAATCAAAGAGTAGCAAGGTTGATATTACGAGTGTTAATGACCTTGTACTGAAAACACTTCTCTTGACCATAAACAGAGTGGCTGGGGCTCAAGCATTGCATGATTCCAACAAATCCAAATTCCAGTATGTTATAGACAGTGCGGCGTCGCCTATCTTCAACTGGGTGAAAGCCATGAAGGTAAACATGAAGCACTAGTTATCTGATGCCAAGGCAGGAAACCTGAACCAGTTCAGATATGGTTCTGTTCTAGTGACCTTCTTCTTGGAGCGGATCCCACTATTTCACTATCAGCTTGTAGAGGTGAACCCGCCATTGCCACAAGACCCGCGAATGGTGCGTTGGAGTGAATTGATGCCTATAATCACCGGAGGCTATCATATGTCATACAAGCTCGCCTTCTTTTCGTGGCTAAGGCGTCACCTGATCGTAGTAGAGGATTGGCCCTATAGCAGTGCCGACTTCCGTGGTGATCCAGATATGTCGCTCCAGGAGGGAGAAGATTATGATGATGGAGGTAAGAAAAACAATTTTTATTTTTTATTTTTTACTGTTTTTTGAAATATATGAGTTCATGACATTTCGATTTTATAAATGTAGATGTAGAACCAAAGCGACCAGCCGGGATGTCCTTGATCACCAGGTGCGTTGCTCAGTAGTTTGATATCTCTTCTTATCATGAAGGAGTTGATAATGAGGAGGAAATCACACAGAACCTTGAGGTATTGACCAGAGGTATCCCAGAGTATGTCTGGGTGGGTGACATCCCACGCCAGTATCAATAGCACATAGTGGGGGTATCAGACCGATTCCACCAACTACTAACTTGTGTAGTACGAGTAGTAACGTGCTATCATGAGAACCATGTTGAGTGGTCCATAGATCTAGCATTTTATAGCTTTGAGTCCTGCAAGCCACGTATGTACTTTTGAACACATATATTATTTTTTGGGGTTTTGATGTATGACACTCAAACATTATCAACATACATATATATATGCTATATTTTCTTGCTTACTATGGTACAAATGTTTTTTTTTGCACATATTTCGCAGATGTTTGTCTAACACATAATTAGATAATGCATTTGATAATGTATTCATATGCCTAGGAATATGATGATATGTGATGTAATCAATTTTTCTTTCTAAGAGACGAATATGCAAATAAATTCTCAATATCTGAGGGTTTTTGATGGAATATTACCTGTTGAGCTGAAGAACAACAAGTTGTGAATCAAGGTTGACAACCAATTCCCGAATGTCAAGGGCAATGGCTTCTAACAACAATTCGATAATTGTGCTATACTCAACAATGTTATTAGTTGTTCGACCTAAAAAAATACCTTGAAGATCAATAAACTCACCATGGGGGTCATAAATGGCCCATGCTATGAAGGATAGATTCTGAGTAGTATGGAAAGCACCATCAACAAAATCGATGTGAGGATTCACAAACATCTGCAAAGCAGGTGAAGACATGGTAAGCAGGAAAGTTGCTTGAAAAACAACACACCAAACCACACTACACAAAAATGAATAACACACTATTGTACAAAAGTATCCATGCAAGATGACTCGATCATAGTACTTCTTGACAGAGTCCATTTCCGGACTCAAGTAATCAATCAACAGGGAGGAAAACTCGAGTTTTACCATTGGCATGACGAGTAAGAATAAACTTGGCCAAATAATAGAGTATAACTCATATAGGGATGTGCCCTCATGCCCCCTGGGTGAGGGATGGTTTCGAGTCATAAGATAACAACCCCATTGCAATAATGGGCAAGCGATAAAAACTCAGGGAGGGAGAAAAAACTTAAACCTATGAGGAGGTAACAGTGCCTCTAGTTGAAATATCTTAACAATATCAGGATAAACTGACATGTCAATAGGTAGCGGAGAAGAGAACTTCTCAAGAGAAGTAGCCATCACTGTCAGGCTAGGCAAGAACGAGGAACAATGATGAGTATCATTCCAAGGTACTTCCTCCAGAGGCAGTACTTCCATGATACTTTTGTTAGTAAGAAAATTCTCGGCTAAGGAATCAGGAGATTCTAAAGAACCAAGCCACGAGGATTGAGAATATATGTTGAGAGAGACAAAAGAAACAGAATGATCAGAGGATACCGAAGACGAAGTCGAAACAATATCCACATAAGTAATTTCGGCAGGGCTTAACGGAATAACCTCACCCCATGTATCAACAAGATCCGGTGAAGGAATGACCTAAGGATTAGACTTGACCAAGATCATGTTGATAGAGGAAACATGCAAAGGTGGGAGAGGAAAAATACCCATCAAGGCGGGATCTCTAAAAAGTCCTGCCAGCATACTCTCATAAGGAGCACCGGTGTGCTTGACATATGGAACATTGCCATCTGAGGAGGAAGAGGCAAAGAAGGACAGTTGGTCAACCATGCCAATCTTCCCTTGATGGGGAAAGCAAATCATGCAGAAAAGGGAGGAGGCTACAACATGCATGACATGGGTCCAACTCCATTCGAGTAGAAGATTATATTTAAGATTACCGTCAACAATATCTACTTCGACGTGTACTATCTTACCCTCCAATGTAATGGAAAGGTTAGGAAGAACATTGTATGGTCGAGAATCATGCCCATCAAAGGCTTCCAGAGTGTTAGGTTATTGGTTCAAAGAAGGAGAACCAATTGCCTTCCACCAAGTGACAGACATGATGCAGGTAGAAGCACCTTCATCAATGATGGTCCTATGAATGGTTTTCTCATTTATGATGACCTGAATGAGAAAGGAAATTTGATGAGGTAAACGCAGAATGTGGTTTTCCATATCAAAACAAATGAGATTAGAGTTAGTTAGATCAATACCTCTAATAGCCGACAACAATGCTTTCCATTGAAATGGACAGCTTTGAAGGATCTCAAGAGAAGACATAGCTGAAGGCACCTGAGCTAAATCCTCAACAATATTATAATGTTGAGTAACGTGAGCATTCATATTGTACGAGGACTTTTGCAACACACCTTGAGAAGGTGGTCGAATGGCAGAATTAGGATTAGGACTCTCCATATGGAGAGGGCCGGAACTTGATAGGATGGAGGAAGAAGGGGTACTTCCTTTCTCTTTTCCTACTGTCAAGGTAGGTGTTTGATAATATTTTGATCTAGTAGCCACATTGATAGGCATATTCATCATGAACACTTGTGAACCTGAGAAAGCAGATGACTAAGGTTGGTCTACCATTTGGGTCTGTTGGGACTAAAAGGGCTCTTTCAAGACAGCTAGGGTCCCTTTGAGCAAACGACTAACTTCAGATCGTCGAGGACAATATTTAGTATATTGATCCTCCTCGCATATGAGGCATGGATACTTGGGCTTCCGTTGAGAAGCATCACCAATAGACGACTTAGGAAGGCCCTGTTTTGGGGCATCAACTTTACCCTTGCCTCTACCTTTCCTTTTAACTTTAGAGATTTGTCGGTTGTGGTAGACTGGATAGCGTGAACCTCTGAGGTTTTACCAAGACTAGGTGAATTTCGAGAGGAATCATTGGAAGTAGTGTTGGAGACCAACTTCTGCTTGGAAGAAGATTTGGCGGCAGTCTGGGACACTGAACCAATTACTCCATCAACAGGAGGTGTAGTTGTAGACTTGGATGTTGCCAGATCAGATGATGGTCTGGGCACATCGGGTAACATATCATATAACATGCCAAATTTTGAATAGACAAGATCTAAATACTAGGCATGCGTGATGGCCTGTTCCTTAGTGACATAGCCACCCATAGAAATTTCCTCGGAAATTTTGTTAACGAATGATTTGGTGAACCATTCGATCAACAACTAATAAGAAATCTCAAACTTGATCAGGTGACGCCAACCTCTCCATTCATGGATGTGATCAAAGATGTGGGTCGCAATGTCTTGATTGAGTGACATTAGCAGATGGGTGCTAGTTTCATAGTGAACTAGCAACTAGAAATGTGCAAGAAATGCCATAGCGAGAGTGTTAAAGTCATGATAGGTACTTCAAGGTAGTTCGATGTACCACTTGGATGCAGCACCTGTCAGAGTTCGTTGGAAAAGCCAGAGACTAATGGAATCATCACGAATGGAGGAGCACTAGAGGTGATATGTCATCACATGGGCTTGTGAATCCTCTTTCGCTTTTCCTTCAAACTTCAGACAATCACTCAGAATCTTGGACGAAACCGAAGGCCAGTATGGCAAATGAAGAATAGGATCATTCGTGAGTCTAGACACATCTGGCAACTCCAATGTGGCCACAAACGGAAATTGGTTATTGAAAGTCATTTGAGGCCTATAAGCAGGCCCAGACTGTAGAACCCATCCTTTTTAGTAAGGATTTTGTCCCCATAGTGGAGGTTTTTGTCCATATGGCATTTTATTTTTCCCCCATTGTAGGTTACCTTGCTCGTAGGGAGGATTCTTACCTTAATAGCCTTGAAATTGTCCAGCCATAGTTTGTTGATAAGCGACATACGGGTTAAAAGGTTGTTCATCCTGTTGACTTTGGACATATGGATTTTCCACCTGTTTCCCCTGGGTGTAAGGGTGTTGAACCTATTTCCCCTAGACATAAGGGTTTTGCACCTTCTGTCCTTGGACATAACGATTCTGAACCTGTTGCCCTTGGACATAAGGATTTTGCACCTACTGCCCTTGGAGATAAGGATTTTGAACCTGCTGCCCTTGGACATAAGGATTTTGGGCCTGCTACTGTAGGACTTGACCGTGACCTTGCCCTTGCAAAGGTTGACCCTATTGATATAACTACAAGGGTTGTTGCTTCCCAGGTTGAGCTTGTTGCTGCAAGGGTTGACCTTACGGCTGTAAAGGTTGTCCATGTAGCCACAGAGGTTGACCTTGCGTAAACATAGGCTGGGAGGGTTGACGAACATGCTACATCTGTGGTTACAAGGTTTGTTGCGACTATTGCAAGGGTTTCCCCTATGGTTGTTGAAATCGTCCTTGTTGTTGCACTATATTCTCTTTCTACTACAAGGATGGCCCTTGCTGTTGTGAAGGTTTCCCTTGCTGCTGCAAAAGTGGTCCTTGCTACTACAAGGGTACCTGGACAGTTCCTTGAAAGTTCCTGAACTGGATCTGGCCATAACCACCAGGTGTGGCAAACGAGCCAGGCTAAACATAAGGTCTAGCTTGAGGGATCTAAGGTGGATGCACCATCACTTGTGAACCATGCAGAAAATAAGGAGGTTGGCATTGAACCTAAGCCACATATGGTTGTTGATACTGGACATTACTTGACCCAGAAGGACCAACAGGGTTCGGTTGTTGGTATTGGACATTACCCGATCCAGTAGGGCTTGAAATAGCACCGGAAGAGGGTTGGTTCATTCCAACCATGTGAGCTTGTGAGCCACTCAAATTGGTTGTGCCAAACATCATAGAAACATTCAAATTGTGCCCCCCAAGCGGTGGCATAGCCTGTCCACTTACTAGAGGGATCAAAGAACTGACAAAGTTTTGACTTGAAATCGTCGCTTGAATCAAATGAGTAACTTGGACCGATGAAACAAGTGGATTCGGAATGGTAGGTTGCACCAGCACTAAAGTGAGTATAGAATGCATCATCAGTTGAAAGGTAAGGTTCTAAACAAATGGACCTGAGGTGGGCATAGCTCCAGATGACTAGATAGGGTTGTGATATAACGACGAGGCACTAGGGGTGCCCATCACCAACTGAGCTAACGAAAAATAATCACAAGGTAACTCGGGATAAACACTAATCAGAATTCTTCCCGTGTAAGGAAAACCTTAAGGATGGAATGGATATCCCTACTCATCAATAATGCAAGGAGTGTGTGTAGAAGACACATCCGAGTGACCCGGAGAGGAGACTAGGATCTCGACTTCTGATTCCATGGGTGGAAACAAACAATGACGGACAACCGAAGATGTTCAAGAAGATAATTCCAAAGGAATACCCGACCGATCATACGGACTGTACAGACGCTATAGCGATATCACAATAGAATCGAACAAAGGATTCAGATGATAAACAACCAATCCTAGCTGACCTTCAAAAGTCGACGGACTCTCAGGAGTCTACATAGGATTATCCAGAGATTCTGGGCCAGATTCATAAGGTGACCCAATATCTGAGGGAGGAGGAGAATGTGATGACAAAGTTTGAATACTCATAAGAATTCCAAGTTCAACACCTTGATCCTCAAGTGATTGTGGAAGTTCTAGGAGAGGCTCCTCAGATTATCTTTCAAACAAAGGAGGGGAAGAGGAACTAGGTGAACCTAGTGGCTCAGCCATGATGACTTTGTCTCAAACAACAAGGAAAGAGAGACTAATTTCAGGGTTTTTAAAGTGTATTTAAAGGTGTACTCATGACGTGGTCCTTAAAAGACTAACATGAATGTTATGTGATCGTGAGAAATAATTTTTTTAAGGCACTGAAAAAAGCAAATGTTTTTTCATGTTTTAAGAGTCGAGAAAAAGTCAAAGATGACTCTATCACTTTTGGTTTGAAATGAGCTCGAAAGTACAAGCACTCAGTGATCTTTTATATTTAGGGAGTCAAAAAGATCAAAATGATTGCGTAGGATAATCTAGGCAAAAAGGATTATCAAGTAACCATGAACTGCAGAATACCTCCTGGCAAACCGAGAAGTACGGGCAAGCAATCTCCCCAAATGTTGTGTTCAGTGTATCACGTTTACAAGTCGATGGACTTGGCTTCCAACAGATAAAATATTGCAAACCTAGTGGGGTCTCCCTTTATATACGTGATGGTACAGGGAGAACAAGTCCATACTAGCACTATCTAGTGTCGAAGCGAACAACAACCGCTAGGTTTAAAGACACCACAACACATATCTAGCCTAGACCTTCTAAATTTTAGCGTTAAGTTTCAAATGCACCTTAGGTTAACTAAATACATTTTAAATTTTATCTTGAAATTATGTCTCAGTTTTCAGGCCTTATCGATATGACTCGAAAAAACTACTGTATGCAGCTAAATGAGACGAAACCCTTTCAATTCGATGAACCTATACACTAATGAGAGTAGAGAAACCAATCAATGCAACAAACAAGCAACTGAAAGTAAGATGACATTTTCACTACTTTTCTTTTGAAAACAAAACAATGAAGTTTCTTTCCACTTCCCATCTTTCCTATCAAACGCACTTCAAGTAGTTCTTTCAACAGTAAAGATAATTCATTTATTTTCGAATGCAAATGATGATGCAACTCTAGTTTTCAATGATGCTAGCTAATGTAACATATTGATTCAGCAAACTAGAATTATGTAATTTCAATGAAATGATAAGATGAATTTTTCACATACACTTCAATGAAAATTTTCAAACAGTCAACATCAATCAAAGACAAAGCACAAAAAGAATTCATTCCAAACCAATGATGCAAAGACTCAACCAAAAACAAGATGAGAAATGTAACCTATGCCCAAAAAGAGACACTTAATCAAGAGAAGAACAAACGAAACTTCTCAAACTTGTTTAATTGAAATCAAGGCGATAAAAGAACTAAAAAACAAAATGCATGGGGTAGTTAACCAACAACTTGAGTTTTTGAGCACACTAATAGCTGAATGGATGATGAACTAGATGCCCTAAAGACACAAACCATCCAAAGACTCAAAAATAAAGTAAGGAAAATGAAAACCAAACAAGCATGCAAACCAAGCTAATGAAGATTTCCAGTCAGTGAAAACATGGGAAAAATAGGCTAAGAGGAAGAAATTAAGAGGGCAAGACACACTGGTTATGATCCAAGAGAAACCCTGATCTTCAACTACATGAAACGACATTATTTCCTAACTGAAAACAAGCGCCACAATGGGGTACAGTTGCGATTGTCAGAAAATTAAATGCACTGACCGAGGATTTCAAGAAAAAAAAAAAAAAAAAAAAGATTTAAAGGCCAAAACCAGACCTGCCATTGTAAATTTCATACTCATAGCTGTAAACCAAGTAAAGCAGAGAAAACCAAAGGGAAAAGGTGATACTACAAAATTTCACACAAACCATGAAATGAAAATCAATCAAACAAGAGGATGGCTTCCCCAGTAGAGTCACCAATTTGCAGTGTAGGTAAATTCTCGATGCGGACAAAGACAATTCCTCTAGCCGGAGAGAGCACATCTTGCAACAAACAAACAATCTAGTGAAAGCTTCCTTAGGCTAGAATCAAATAAGAGGGCCTACCTGTTAGAACGCTATTCTACTTGGTGATGATCCTGCTTCCTTACTCCAAGTATTTTTCGTTTCCTTCCTTCGAATACATGAAACAAGAAAGCAAACAGCAACAACAAACGTGATAACATACAAATTGCATTCATCCTACTTAAAAGGTCAAGGAATCTTAAGCCAACAAAATGTAAGATGAAACTTAATGTAGGAAATCAATCAATAGTTGTATTCATATAAGTTCAGAAAGAGGTTACAACCAAAGCCTTGACATTGCAGGTCTCCTCCGACGTATCTAGGTTCCCACACCTCTGCTAGCATCTCACGGATAGCCACAAAATTGGAATTTTTAAGGCTTCTTCCCTTTAGTTCAAAACCAAATCAAACACTCTATTCTCCCTCCACAAATATAAACTAGAAAGCTACAAGCTATAGATATCTTGTTGGTTATTCAAGCTCCCAAAAAGACTAAGATTAGATTAGCTTGGAAAGGATAAGTTTATATAACTTTGATGAAGGGGAGATGGTTCCTCTTATGATGGGAGAGGGCTTATCTCTTTGGTTTGTTCCATCTTAATAGGGGAAAGGAGCCCAAACTGACTTCCTTGGCTTCATCCAGCCCAACCATTTACCATACTTTCGTTACAAAGCTTCTAGACCTAGAAGTTTTGACTCCATATTTAAAAAACTTGCCAAAAGAGGATTGGCGCAACTGAGAAAATTCTCATGTGCATCGTATGATGCTAGGCCGAGTTTTAGACTCTACAAATCGGCCTGAGGAGGAAATGGATCATTAGCGTCAGTCTTGTAAACTGCGGTAAAAGGAAGATTCATGCGAAATGATGCAAAAGGGAAATGTTCTGCTCATGAAGAGGAACATAACGGGAGTCTCTTCATGATGGGAAAGCATGTAGGGTTTACTGTAGAGGTCCTCCAAGATCAAGGAACGAGGAGTATAGGGACAGTGACAAAATGTTGTGTAACAAATCACCTAGCCATTTTTAACTAGGTGGATCTAAATACACCATGTAGGATTAATTTTAGCATAGTAAAATCACTTTCACTCTTGAAAATAATTTAGTAAATCACTTTTATTAAATTATTTTCTGATTTAAATAAAAAAACCCATGAGAATAATTAGATAAATCATTATTTATTCAATTTTCTCTAGGAAGAATTATTAAATAATTATTCCTTGTCACATTTGATTAAATCCCTTAGGAATAATTAAATAAATCACTATTTTTTAATATTCCTTATTTCTATTATTGGAATAATTGTTAAATCACTATTTAATAATTATTTCAATTTCACACCATTCTTAATTCTCACGAAATAGTTAATATATAATTTTATTTGTTAATTATTTTTAAATGAAGAAACTTTACCATTGTAAATGTCTTTTCCCTCTCCAATAAATATAATCAAGTATTAACTTAATACTTTGATATAAAGTAGGAGGGTTTTCATTCATACTTCACCATGATCACAATCATCATCACCATTATCGTCTTTTTTCTTTCGAGCTCCCATTTGAGTTCTCCACATTTTGTTTGGGTTTTTCACATATTGAGAAATAATATTTCTTTCTAAAGCATCGAGGACATAAAATGACCCATCCATTAGAGGGGGCTTACAGACCCTTTTGTAAATCTCCTTCACCAGATGTTTTTAATAAATAATTTATTCAATTAAAGTCTTTCCATTTGGATTATCGCATTGGATATTTTTACTTTTGCTTTCTATTCTGGATTGTCTATACTTTTGTGGTAGGTTTTCCATTTTTATTGTAGATTTGAGTCTCAAGAAGCCAACAAATTGTTGTTAGGGCCACTTGTCACCTAGTGACTTAAGTGAAGTGTTTTTAGTACACCACCCAAGAAACTTCACACTAATAGATACTTCTACAGGAGATAGAGATCCAATACCTTGTTGCATCCTTACTTAGGACGAGCAAGGCATTAAGGATGGGGGAGTTATTGTAGGGGCCTCTTAGGATTATGTAAGTCATCATACTTATATGAGTAAATATATGTAATAAATGGTAGAAGGTAAATGTATAAGTGATTGGTCGGAGTGTGTACAACAACTTCAACCATGTATAGTATGTATAAATATGCATGAAGTTGGAATAAGAATTTGGTTTGAATTCTTTCCCAAAATTATGTTCTTCTTGGAGTATGCATGTGTGTTTCTATTTGTTGTACAAGGCTTGTTCTTAATCATGTGTTGAACCTAAGCACTTGACAGAGGGCTTTATGCGTAAATGGTCATAAGTATACCCATTTTATTCCTTCACTTATTTTTAAATGACAAGTACAATGTATATTAAATGACACATTTCACCCATAGCAAGCACCACCATCAAGGTTTGGCATTTAACTTGAAGTAACTTCTCATCACTCTGTACACTAGCAAAACTATGGGAGCTATTGGTTTTGAAGGTATGAAGGCACTCCATCTTAGCACAAGTGGGATAATACTTAGTCGCATTTCAAACAGGTGGAAAGGCACAAGATTATACAACCCATTTCCCTATAGATTGGTTATTGGACTAGTATTCTTCATTTCGGTTTTATTTCATATCATAACAAATGGTTATATTTCTATTATTTATGTTCCTCTATCTATCATATTTGTATTTGAGCATCTTTATGAGTCTTTGATACTAAATAATGTGGAGCCTTGTTCTTGGCTTTGGCACCCTAGTTATGTGCTTTTAATTCCTTCTTAGCTATATTCATTCTCATATTCAACTCTATCTCTCAATTTTGTTTATGTTCAAGGTTTATTTTACCTTATTTTCAAGTCTATTTACATGCCTATTTGGGGTAGAGTATCCTTCTTTGTGGAAATTATATACTCTCATCCTTAACGATTCATTTACCATCTAAGAAATAGTTTTCCTCTCAAGGTTTGGGTTTCTCTATAGTTTTTTTGCATAGATTGAAGGTTTGCCATTGTCACTAATTTGCATATAGAATATAGAGCCTAAAGATTTGATGGATTTAGAAGGATTTTAAGGAATCACAAGGAAATTATTTAGGGAAAATATGTTCTATGTTATCTCTTATTTCCAAATTCAAGGAATTTGAGCATTGACAGAGTATAACACAATTCGCAAAAATCACTAGCATCCTCTTATAGGTTAAGCAACTATTAGTGATTTTGGAGATAAAGTGTAATCTTCTCAAACACATTATGGAATCTATGAATGAGAGTGATCTTATAGTGACATCCAAAAAGTGTGTTTTTAGAGAAAGAGAATAATTAGGATGAGAAAATGGAAATTCAAATGATTGAATCCATAGACGTTGCATAGCAAGAACCAACATGAAACAACATTGGATTTAGTGAAGCAACGGGTTCTCATTATTTTCTCTAGCTTTTGATTTTCAGATTCATTAGTACCTTATGATTCTTTCATGGTCTCTAGTAATTAGTATCTTTATTCCAATCTCGCTTGATCCATAGGTGGTTTTGATTGAAATTTGAATCAATCATAGGAAGCATCTTGCCTTCCATTTTTTTTATATTGTTCTTGTACATTATGTACATAGTCATTATAAATATGCACTTAATGGGGGGAGGTTTTTTTTGTAGGAGGAGGATAGGATATGGTGTATTTTGAGATTATGAGTTATCAAATTATTTTGGATTTACTCTATTTATATCTACAATTCTTTAGAGATGATACAAATCCAAACTTCACAACCATATAAGATAATAGGAGTGATGAGAATATTAAAGAGAAGTTTCTTCTTATCCCATAGCCAATTTTCTTCTAATTTACAATTTATTTCAAGTACATACTAAGCTTTCCATCCTCGGATCATCCTTTTATCAATGTTATAGTTCTAGTTATGTTTGCAATGAAGATAAATTCTAAGATATTTGTATGAAGTCACTTCCTCTAAGTTATTGTTAAATGATTTTTTAAGGTGGTTCATAAAAACTAAGTGGTTTCTACATCCACGGAAAATCTAGTTAAATCAACCTGAAGGGATCTACTCTCCAACAAAACTAGCAAGGCTTAAACCCAAGGGCGTTGGGGAGATTTGACATTGTGACCTCTCGATATACGAGATACATAGAAATGGTGTAACCACCCCTCCCATATTTATCCAATTTCACCAGTTTGCTAGGGTGTATATGAGGGGAAGAGCTACTATGACATGACCAAAACTCCTATATCCCATTAAGGAAGTGGGGTCAACTAATGACAACAAACTGACAATTCAACACCTCCTCCAGAAGCCACAGGTCACTCAAGTGTTGAACAACCACCCTAAGTGGTCAAACCCTAAGAAATACCTATGTTTCTTAGCCTTGGGCCCTCAACCACTCCCACAAAATTCTCTACATGTGTTTGGAACCCTTCAACTGCATGCATCCATGCAGTTGCATCCTAAAATGTCCATTTCAAAGCATGAAGTCCTAGATTTTGAGCCTAAATTCTAAGTCAACCTCTAGACCACTGCCCAGAACTCAGTGAGACTTTCCAGAATCAATAATGACATCAAGATAAATCCATTCATAAAAAAAATGAATAAAAACTTGACCTAACCAAGCCTAACCATGAAATTCATTATGTCAAACATATGGCAAACATGTAATCTACTGGTCATGAATGCATATATGAACATAGGAGTCTGAAACTTATCTAAGATTCACCAAGAAGGTCTAACTCCCTCTTGTAATAGTTTCAATAACATGTTTTAGTCCATGCATTGATCATCCATTCATATATTCATCAAACATGTCAAGATCCATAAACAATATACATCATATAACCAACATATAAACCATGGCAATTCAACCATAATATCACCATCATAATCAATATATATGCTCACATATCACAATATAAAATACATCATATTAACATACGAAAATTCCAACCAACCCAGGGACTTCCACATACCACCCAACCATAGATTTGGCTGACAAATATTTCTTTCGTGAAATCACCCCCGTGCCATATTCCAAGAGTGAATGTGGGATCTCATGGAATAAACCAAACAAAAACAAATTATGGCTTCTTGAGGCCAAACCACATTAACCCTCAACCAATGACTCCACCTCACAGTTAAACATCACTAACACCAACCAAATCAGTCTTTAACTAAGTTGTCATGGGATCTAGAGTGTTTGTTCCAACTATGACTCCAGGAACAAATAACTCAACCCACAACATTCCAATGTTGCAAAGTGTTTGTCAAACCTAACTCCAAGGACAAGTAACTCAACCCACCAAGGGCTCCATATCATTTGTCCCAACCTAGGCTTTAGGACTAGTAACTCAACCCAAGTTGTTCCAGGGCTTCCAGAGTGTTTGTTCCAACCAATAGATCTAGGAAATAGTAACTCAACCCACAACCATAAGGAACCTCAGCACCAATCATAAAACAACAAGTGGAAAAACCCACAACATTATGCCTATACATGAAATGGTAATGAAAGGCTAAAATCACTATCAATCCAGGAAAATCTCCATTCCCATGACAATACATAACCAAGAAACCACATGCATGCCAAAAATAGCAAGGAAATCATACATGCAACTTGATACTTGTAAAAAAATCTAGATGTAGCTGCTAATTTATTTGTTCCCTTGCCCTTTCCTCCTTTCCTTTGCCTTATTTCTCAATCCAAGTGAAAACTAGAGTGCTCCAAGAATACTCTAAGTGTGAGAGAATGAAAGAATATAATAGAGATCCAAAACTGAATTATCAAAGCCTCAGCCAAAAAGCCATGAACTGATCCTCGAATGCATTTTTATCATTTAGGCCTCTATTTTCTTCATTTTCCTTCAATTTCCCTCTCATGCAAATCCGTGACCCTTCATCTTCCTTTTCTCCTATTTTCCTTTATTTTCATAAATAAAATTCTAATTAATGGCACTTTACCTTTTTCCAAGGCCTTTGTCAATTTCCTTGACCATAAATAAACTGAAAGTGACACCCACTAGGATGTTTTTCCCACCATTTAGCTTGGAATATGTGTCCCATGACCATGGTCTTATATTTTTACAAGGGAAATCAAGCAAGAGTTGTTACAAACATGAATTCGACCAATTGAGCTATACCTTGGGTATTATTTTTGTTAAATATTAAATTAGTGTAATTGATCATTTTAAATTTAATGATCATAACCTTTTTTTTAATGTTAATAGTCACATCCATACTAGAGAAAAATCCTCAAGATTTTTTAGTTACTTATCAAGATCATAGGAACTCCTTTCCATAAGAATAATGTTATCAATGCAAATAAGAAGGATGGTGATTGTACCAGCTAGACTTGGGCTAACACAACTTTATTCTTTCAAACGACCCTCTAATTTATCCATATATGTGCCAATAAGGGTATGGGATAGGGGGGAACCTTGCTTAAATCCTATATTATAATTAATTTCATCCGACCAACCCTTAATGTTCCTGAACTTAGAAATAATGTTATCATATAAACTTAAGACAACATCTCTTAGTTTCAAAGGAACTTTTGGATATTCTAATTTATTTCAAAGGTTAGTATTAGACACTACATTAAAATATCTTCTAAATTAAACGAAGCAACATAAGATATTGGTTTTATTATTACGACACTCCTCCACATTGATCTTAAGAAGAAATGTGATCCATTTTTTAATGAAGCTCTTAAATCTAGCTTGGCATTTATCTCTCTTTCTATATATTTCTAACCCTATGTTGATCTTCTTTTCAAGAATGGTTCCATATAACTTCGCTACAAGGGGGCTAACCATAGTGGTCCTATAATTAAAGGGATCGTTTTTATCGCAATGTTTAAAACTAGGTACAATGAATCTTTGAGGTAAGGGTTTACGGAAGCCTTACTTGAATGCTAAATTAAAGAGCTTATCTATGTGAGGGATGAGTTTAGGCTTTCCAATATTTAGTATTTTTATTTGGTCACCTTAAATGTCTTTATCTATACCCTTTGAGAGCCACATAACCCCAAATTCTATGTCTTCTAAACAACTTCCTTTGTGGGGTGGGTTTAAATGTTATCCGTAATATCACCATAGAAACTTTTAAGATAGGAATTCCCAATCCTCAAGGGAATCATATTGTCCTTTTTAGTTTCACAAGTCATAATTTGCCTCCAAAATTTCAAAGCAGTTAGCTTAGAGAGTAATAAATGCTTCTTTTTCTTTCTATTTCTATAATATATTTTTTACTTTTATTTAGGGCCTTGTACCTATTTATCTTGTCAAATTTTAAGAATCATTAGAAGCATCACTAGTGTATTCTTTAGTAATATTGCACTCTTTATCATACTAAGGGTTGATTGTTCAATTTTCCTTTTTTAGTGAATCCTTAATAGAGAACTTGTTAATAGAAGTAGAGAGGGTTGTCATAAAATTATGGTAGAGGTCTTCAATATTGTCTACGTTTTATAGGAAATTTAATTCATTATTTAAATCTTTTAAAATATTCTTGGCTTTTTTTTTTCAAAGATTGATTTATTTTCAAGTTATCAAAATTCACTTCTATGGGGAATCTTGTGCATGATAAAGTTTAGAGTTAGGATTCAAAGTTTATGATCAAATTCAACCTCATGCTAGTTTAAGATGTCACGATTATTTGGTTGTATACAAGGATATCATATATCACATAATCAATGATATTGTTACCGGCCCATGAATACAAGTTATATGTTGGATTTCATCCACATAATTAGACCATTGCAAATCATTAGACCTTGCAAAATACAAAGCTTGATCAAATCGATACCAAACAAATTACATACCAAGTCTTCACTTCTTCCGTATGTGCTAGCTAATACAAGATCCCAATTTAGCCATAGAGGATCAAGATTGGAATCATAGCTTAAAATATTATCTTGATTTTTGTTTTCTAGAATTAAAGTCTCCTAGCAAGAGGATACTACCTTCATTTGTTAAAATATCATGTTCTAGCCAATGTAAGGATGGTTTTATCTAGATTGTTTTCTTATAAAACATAGAATTAATATGTTTGAAATTTCATGTTTCTATATAAGCCTTCTTAATATTGATATGTGAAATTTTCATTCACATGTATTAACTAAAATAACATTTTTAGTGAAGCCTAATATGAGGAAAAATGTTATTTTTTATGTAAAAATTTATGCCTCTTGGCCCTCTATGGTAGGATTTTTTGTTTCATTCCAACCATAAGGAAAGTCCTTTTATGTGAGGGACCTTATATTAGTCACGACTTCAAGTTTCAATAGCCATTATAATATCAAAGTCACTTGAGATCTAACTTAACATAGGCCCTTTGCTCCATGGAAATTCATGACAATTCCAAGAGAGGATTGAGAGTGCCCCAGTTTCCTATTTATTGTTATCTTTGGTCTATGTCCCTAAGAATAATTTTTTTACTCCTAACTATTCGCCATATTCCTTCCTTATTGACATTTTTAACCTTTTGAATTCCATTCCTTAATTTAGTTTAGCCTTTTATAATGAGGCTTTCATTATAAATTCTCTTGGCCCTTTTCAACTCAAAGTCTTACTAAGGTTGCCATATCGATGGTCATTAGAGCTTACCTCAATACAAATTAACATACATTTATGTTTGATCAATTTTCCCAACAAGTTGCTTGTATGAGACAAGTTGTTCTCAATATGTAATATATTTTGTGGTTATTCCTTGACTAGTGCTAATGTGTCCTCACCTTTCTTCTCTTTCAAACCAAAAATTATGAGGTTCAAGGCTCTTTTGTTGCACTAGTGGTCTAATCTTATAAGCTTACTACATTTCCAATTTGATGGCTTTAATATCAAATTTACCTTCCAAACTATACTTAAGGCCAAATTGACATTTAGTTTCTCTTCTAGTTCTTTAATATTGTTCCTTGAAAAGGTTTTCTAGATTATTGACCTCTTCTTGGGTTGATTGTTTCTTTTCTTGAATTTGATTTTGCATTTCTTATAATCTAATCTCCATTTTTTACAACTTATTCTCCAACCATATTATTTTATTATTTATTTAGTTATAAACCTTGTCTTGAAAGTATCTAAATTTATTATCAAACAATACCTTTAACTTTGCTTAAAAATTGACTTCTCTTTGTTTTTCTACTAACTCTTTATATTCAAAAAAAATTATATAAAGTGATTTTTTTTTTAACTAAAAAATAGTAAATGTGGTAAGTAAATTATTCATAATAAATATGATAAATTATTCATATTTTAAAATAACCACACACAAAAAGAAATAAATAATAAACAAGAGTAAGAAAAAAAAACTTATACACTTAATTATTTTAAACTTATAAATCAAAATTGCAAAATTAAATAGGTCTCAACCAAATTGTCAGGGAAAAATATCTATATAAAAATGTTCCATGACAATTTCTTTCTAAAAATAAACCATAAAAACACCTTACTTATAATAAACGCCTAATTGAATTTGTCTTAAAGAAAATGCCACCAATACCACCAAAATACCTAAGTGAAAATGCTATGATGATTTATATAATAAAAAAATATCCCATAATATTTCAGTCATTATAGTTTTTAATATAAAATGTATATTAAAATATTTTACTTTAATTTATTTACATATTTTAATTACTTTTAAAATATTTTTCCTATTGTTTTTATTTTTATTTTTACATATATATTTATTTTTTATATACAAACTTTAAAATAGGGTAATAAGTTTGAGAGGTGTTTGTATTGATATGGTTGTGAAAATAAAATATCATATCTCAAAAAGTTTGAAGTTTAAATCTCTCCAATTTACTTAAATCTCTCCAATTTACTTATAAATATTATAGAAAAGACCTATATAATCACCTAAAAACTATAATGATGGTGATAAAAAGCAATCCAAAACTAACCCTAACCCAATTACCTGAGTAAAAAAAACAAAGTATACATCATCAATGTTATTTATTTACTTCACACGTTAAGAAAAAGTAATAGAAGTGGTGGTTAAAGTTTGGTGGTCACTTTAATTATAAATTTCGATGATAACTAATGATCTGTTTTGCTGTTCTTATTCATGTAAGTTGGTGATGTGAGACTCGGAACATTTTATGTTACCTTTTATTAAGAAGGTGAAGGTGTTTCGTAAAATTTTGTTTCTTAGGAATTAAGAGATAGCGTGCACACTTTTCCTCGTGTGGTTAAACTTAGATTTTTTTTTGGTTGCTTTACATTATCTTGTTGGTATTGATAGGTTTAAATGTTGGTATGAGTTATTATTTATATAATTTTATTTAATAAATAATTTTATAAATGTATTTTTTATATATATTTTTGATTTTAAATTAATTTTAAAATATATATTATAATGAAATTTACGTGTTTTATCATCAAAGTATGGTATCATATAGTTTGACGATGTTATATAGGATAATTTAAAATACATAACTCAAACATTATAATTAATTCTTATATAATAATATATAATGCTCATGATTGAATCGGAAAAAATTTCAAATTATCATATTATAATAATATGTCATACTGAAATATATTTCATAAGAGATTTTAATTTTATTATTGAATAATTTTTAAATGTATTTATTTTATTAATAACAATATTATCTAATAAATAATGTTTTAATATAATATAATGTTGTAAGATTATTATATATATATATAAGATATATATATATATATGTATTATATATACGATATGTGTGTGTTACATGAACATTTGTTTTGAGACATCTTAAAAACCTATGGACTACAATGTCCACATTAAAATGATTTTTTTTGTTTTTTATATATTTTTTAAGTATACATGATCATACACTCAATCCTACATATTAAAATATTTAAATGATGACCCTGAAATTTATTATTATTATGAATATTTTTAAATGTCACTTATTAATTTTATATTAAGAATTTAATGAATTACCCATATTCATTTTATTATTTAGATAATCTTCAAATAGTTTATGAGGTTTAACTCACATTTTTTTCTTCAAATTACTTTATCTCTTAAAGAAATATTGGATTGTAATATCAACGACAAATCGAGCGACCAAAGTGAGATTAAGATTATTGATGTTTTATAATACTTTTAATTAAAACTAACTAAGCATGAATATTCATTTTTGTTTTCTATTATAGTCAACATTGCTTTTATATTTAGAGAATAGTTTATTTTTATTTTAAGACGGACACGTGTCAACTCCACATTGAGAATGGATAGAATCACACATCATCCTCATATTAGGTTGTAGAATAGCCACCTGGATCAATTGTATATATAATTGAAAATTTAATAATAAATAAATATAATTTTACATAACAAATATAAAATCAAAATAAATATAATTAAATAAATAAAAACACATTACATAAGCCTAATATAAATGTTTTGTATATTTTATTACACTTAGAAACATTCTCTAACCTTGTATGGAAGAGATGTTAAGTCATGTAAACTTTAGCGGTTTTAGGACTCCCAGTGTTGACAACCCATGGTTTTTCCAATGGTAGTCTTAACCCATGGTTTTTCCCATGGTATTCTTCTCTAATGTAGCCTATTTAAAGGCATAAAATTCCAATGAGTTTTCCTTTTTTCCAAAAAAAATAATTTGGTTGGAACAGAAACCAAGTAGTAATGTCAGGTGTCAATCAATGCCCAAAGAACAAAAATCTCATCTTTCATTAAAAAAAAGTACAACAATAATAGGGATCGTCGTGATCACTATAACGTCCCTTTGACTATAGCTCCTATTCAACACAACTAGGGGCTCACTCCACAATACATAAAGAAACATCCACAACCGCAAAAGCATAACGATGAGGAACAACCCCGAGTGGTATAGAAGGCTAAGAGCCATGACGAAGGAGAGCAAGATGAGATAATTGATGCAAAAGTAGGCTAATTCTTGTGAATCCTATTGCTCATGTTTGTCACTACCTATGGTATTTTTAAGGAGTTCTGATAAGCTATGAGTTGTTGCCATGTCTTGCCCTGTGACAAGTCATTGTAGGCACTTCTAAGAGCTAAGAGAACAACGTTCGAGCTATTTTCATTGTTCATTGCAATGAAGTTTGTAATGTGTTTCCCTCACCATTGTTGATACTTAATTATACCCACAAGTTTGTAATGTGTTTCCCTCACCATTGTTGATACTTAATTATAACCACTTACTGTAAGAAAATGGAGAAAATTAATGGACTAAGGTGGGGATGATTGATGATAATAAGTTAACTTATAGTTGTGTGTTTCATATATTGATATATAACAAAAAAAATAGTAGTCATTCATTATTTCAGTGTCAACTTAGCTATTTTTATGTAGATAAAAATAAATGTTTGTTGAATTAGGGTAATCAACCTTTTGCGACCCTAACAAAGTTCAAGAGGCCAAACTTAGCATTTTATTTTATATTTTTTTAATAAATATATGTGTTTGACTATGATCAGAGTTAGTTTATTCCATATTCAAATATGGATTTTTATTTCGTATTCAATTGATTGGATTTTTTTATTTCAAAGGAAAACTTAATTAGGAAAATTAAGAGGTGGTGGAATATTTTTATATTTTTGTATTTAATTGTCTTGATAGATATTCTACAACTTGATATTAAATTTAAAATTAATAAAAATAATATTTATATTTAAAATTAATAAAACAATTCTTAAATAATAAATGTATAATGGGTTGGGAATAGAGATTGAAGTGGGCCTTGGGGGGCGATCCTAACGCCCTTCAGAAGGGACAAACATTAATGATCAATGGGGTGTGGCTCGTCCCATGCATTCATAAGCATGTGAGGTAACCAAATGGCTTTAAATTCGCAGTGTGGGGAGGAGGGTTGTATGAGGACATTTGCAGGAGAGGAGGGTATATTCCTAAGCAGGGAGGAGTCAAAGCTCCAACAACAATAAGGTAAGTCTGATGTTCTTTCCAATTGTAGAGAGCTTGGTCAGAGAGCTAATAGGTTTGTTCGAGAAGCAGATGGTAGTGAGGAGCAAGGGCCAATTTGGGGTTGTGAGGCTTCAACTAAATGTGTGGGTTTAAGAAAAATGAGGCTTGTCTGAGTTTTAGAGGTGGTGAACCACTAGATGTTGCAGGAAGATTTTTTCTATTCCTGCCATACTACTCTCAGTCGTCAAGTTCATGACATATATGTTTTCTTTACTTTAAAATGTCAATTGGTCTAAAATTGTGTGGTTTTTCTCTAGCGTTTTGGTTTATATCGAATCAATATATATGTTAGCCTTTTTTTTGTTGTTCAATTGGTCTGGAATTGTTTGTTTTTGTCTTGAAGGTGAGGTATACACTATTTTGGGATATCTTTGTCTTAAAAAATTGGTGGCCTCATTTTTTAATTGGACTGGTAGGGTCATGTCTAGTAATTTCATGTTATTCTAGGTAATTATTATAGCTAATGAGGCGATGACCTTGGTGTGTTATTCCCCTAGTTATGGGTTTGTTTTTTGCTTAGTTTTCTAATTGTTAAAGGCTACAATTCTAGTTTTCATCATTATTTTTGTGCATCTAGTAGTCATTGGTATGTTCTTGCCTTGAGTCTGTGTCTTAATCCTGAAGCTAGTGGGTCATGTGTTATTAGAGAATCTGGTAAATATTGGTGAAATTCTTCTTCCTCTGTTTATGTATTTCCTTGTGAGTAATCCAAAAGTTTGCCACTCTCACACATCATGTCACCTAGACATCGTATGTGTAGTAGGAGGGGAGGTGGTGGCAGGGGCCCTTAGGGCCAACATGGGGCATAATTATATGCTCAAGAAGAAGTTGGGAGCTTCTACATAGTTGTTCCCCTTAAGACACATTATGAAATCCATAACCTAGAAACCATGTTGGTGCAGGCCTTTTCTGACTTTGAGATATTGGAAGAGATCTCTCGTTGGGTTTCTGACCCTAACCACACCAAGGGATCAAGGAAACAATATCTCAACTCTATTGCATTGCAATGGAAAATGAAGAAATTCTTAACATGGTATTAAAAGAAAAACGGGTGAAAAAATACAATGCATTTCCTTGATGGAAGACATCAAGAAAGCTCTAAGAAATCCTTGTTTCTTCAAGGATAGATTGGATGCCAAATTGGCTCATATAGAAGACAAGTTTCAATGTGATTCCAAGCCTCTTTCTCCCCCTGGATCTAATGCAAAGGATATTTTGTTGCTATGACAAACACCCTCAAAATTTTTCCAACACTCGAATTTTGGAGCCTATTATGGATCCTCAAATTAGTTGTTCAATAGTCACTTCTTGGTCAGTGATGTGTTTGGGCTCCCTTCTTGGATTGAAAGTGTCAAAGTGACTTTCTCACACATGCTCGGTACGCAACAAGTGCATGAGCACATTATTTTACATAATCTTAAATGCCCATATCATGATCCATCAAGATTGTGCCTGTGCGATTTACAATCCATGTCAACAGCCAGTACGCATTGACATCGATAGTTTCTCAATTCTAGTTGTGCTTGTATTTCTATTTTGGTGAGTTTTGAAAATTGTCGCTTCTGCGAACCTTATTTTCACGAGTGTCATTTTCATGTTTGCAGTTGTCTCTTTTTCTTGCTTTTACTCTAATTAGTGTCATTTTCAAGTTATCTTTTCTGGCATGTGTTACTTTCTTTGTTGTTCACATATCTCAAGTGTTGTTCTCACCGTAGCAATCGTCACCTTTTCACATGTTAAGTGTTGCACGATGTACATAAGCTGTTTTTGGTGGTTCCAAGAGGTTATATTTGTGAAAATTATTTGATCTTACAATGTAGAATTTCATCACACTCATTTCCAAATTTTTGAGCATTGTCGCACAACTGTCACCATTATCGTCGCAAAGTGTACCTCTAATGTCACACTTGTCATAAGTTGCCGCAAAGATTGTCACACTAAGGGAAGTATGTGTTCATGTGTTCCAGATGATCTATGATGTTTCATCAAATGTCTAAGTTTGTGATCATAGTCAAGTCTTATCACTATTCATATTAGCTTCATTGCTCCCACACTTAGCCAAATTTATGTAAATTCACAGCAACAGCCTCATTTGACTTTCCCCAACACGTTCTTCATGCATATATTATGAATATTTGTAAGACTATTCTGTGGATGTGTGTAGTTCATGTTTTCTTTCATCTGTGTTGAAACACTTGGACTATTTTAGTTATTTTAGTACTTATCATATTGATAATGTGTTGTAATTGTTGTTATCGTTGTTCCATCCTTGTGGACTATTCCGCAAGATACTAGACAAATCTTTTTCATTGATTGGTTGTACTGACCGTCACATCTTTTGTGGACTATTCCATTGGATGTTAGACGGATCCTTCTTGGTTGTCTGTGTCTCTACTAGGGTGGTACTATTACCTCTATCTTATAGCCTCACTTATTTCTCTCCCTCCACATTAGAATAACCTTGACACACTTACAACGGAACACTCTATAGTCACACTTACTTGTTTTTCAAAGGTACATTTGCATTCCTCTTTCTTGCTGATAGTTAGAACCAAGGAAAATCTTCAAGAATATATGGCATCCGGGCCGATATCTCGAATAGGGCTCCTGTTCCAAATAGTGTGAGGTCTAATTGGGACTTCACATTGGGGAGACCCCCTTGGTTGAAGTATTTCTAGCACTGTCAACAAAATGGCACTAGAAGGAGAGCCATATCACAAGTTGAGTCCTTTGATCCTATTTTGAATCTCTTATAGTAAATGGATCATCCTCAAATCATTCTCCCGGGCTATAAATCTAACATGTTCCCTGGTGAACTTTCAATCCCTGATGATTTTATCCATGACTTGTCTCAAATCAAGTTTGATGGTGAGCGTGATACGTCCTTTTCCAAGCATGCATCTATTTTTCTTAAGTTTTGTGAATATTATGAAATTCACTATGAAGATGTGGCTTGTATTATTTTATTCCTCACCCTTGAAGGTTGAGTTAGTAGATGGTGTGACACTCTACCACCTACTTCCATTCATTCTCTTAACCATCTCATCGAGGAGCTTCATTTAGCATTTTTTAGGTATGTTTATCGAGATTTTATAAAATAATAAATCAGCTTATAATGGAGCTTGATGAATCAATTGAGGATTTCTCTAATCCATTCCTTCACCTTTGTTATGAATTTCCTGAAGAATATATGGATCAAGATTTTTTGAAACAAAATTTTAAGCATTTGGTTCATATCTCTTTGCACGGTGGATCCAGACCACCTGATGTTTCTTCGTCCCCAACTCTTGTAAACCAAGAGACACCCCTAATTTTATATGGGGAACCTGGTATTCATTTTGCTCCTTGTCGTCCTCCCTTTACAGTTATGATGTCGGTGCCTCCTTGTGATGATTGTAAAGTTGGGAAATCTGCACACAAATTCCTAATCCATCTTCTCATCCTCCTTCTACTTTTGATGATTGAAATCCAATAATATGTCATAAATTATCATATTATAATAATATGTCATATTAATATATTTTCATAAGGAGATTTTATTTTATATTAAATAATTCTATAGTAAATTTTATTTATTAGATACAATTATTATCTAATAAAAAATTGTTTATATATTATATTTATAATATATATATTATATATATATATATATATATATATATTATATATAATGTGTGTGTGTTTTTACATAACATATTGTATTGAGACATTTTATACTATGGACTAATAATGTCCACATTAAATTATTTTTTGTTTTTTATATATTTTTTAAGTATATGTTCAAATATCACTCAATCCTTACATATTAAAATATTTAAATGAAGACTCACTGAAATTTATTATTATTATGAATATTTTTAAATGCCACTTATTAATTTTATATTAAGAATTTAATGAATTACCCATATTCATTTTATTATTTAGATAATCTTCAAATAGTTTATGAGGTTTAACTCACATTTTTTTCTTCAAATTACTTTATCTCTTAAAGAAATATTGGATTGTAATATCAACGACAAATCGAGCGACCAAAGTGAGATTAAGATTATTGATGTTTTATAATACTTTTAATTAAAACTAACTAAGCATGAATATTCATTTTTGTTTTCTATTATAGTCAACATTGCTTTTATATTTAGAGAATAGTTTATTTTTATTTTAAGACGGACACGTGTCAACTCCACATTGAGAATGGATAGAATCACACATCATCCTCATATTAGGTTGTAGAATAGCCACCTGGATCAATTGTATATATAATTGAAAATTTAATAATAAATAAATATAATTTTACATAACAAATATAAAATCAAAATAAATATAATTAAATAAATAAAAACACATTACATAAGCCTAATATAAATGTTTTGTAGATTTTATTACACTGAGAAACATTCTCTAACCTTGTATGGAAGAGATGTTGTCAAGTCATGTAAACTTTAGCGGTTTTAGGACTCCCAGTTTCGACAACCCATGGTTTTTCCAATGGCAGTCTTAACCCATGGTTTTTCCCATGGTATTCTTCTCTAATGTAGCCTATTTAAAGGCATAAAATTCCAATGAGTTTTCCTTTTTTCTAAAGAGAATAATTTGGTTGGGACAGAAACCAAGTGGTAATGTCAAGTGTCAATCAATGCCCAAAGAACAAAGATCCCATCTTTCATAAAAAGAAGTACAACAATAGTAGGGATCGTCATGATCACTATAACGTCCCTTTGACTCTAGCTCCTATTCAACACAACTAGGGGCTCACTCCTCAATACATAAAGAAACATCCACAACCGCAAAATCATGACGATGAGGGATAACCTCGATTGGTATAGAAGGCTAAGAGCCATGACAAAGGAGAGCAAGATAAGATAATTGATGCAAAAGTAGGCTATTCTTGTGAATCCTATTGCTCACCTTTGTCACTACCTATGGTATTTTTAAGGAGTTATGATAAGCTATGAGTTGTTGCCATGTCTTGCCCTGTGACAAGTCATTGTAGGCACTTCTAAGAGCTGAGAGAACAATGTTCGAGCTATTGTCATTGTTCATTGCAATAAAGTTTGTAATGTGTTTCCCTCACCATTGTTGATACTTAATTATAACCACTTACTGTAAGAAAATGGAGAAAAGTAATGGACTAAGGTGGGGGATGATTGATGATAATAAGTTGACTTATAGTTGTGTGTTTCATATATTGATATATAACAAAAACAATAGTAGTCATTCATTATTTCAGTGTCAACTTAGCTATTTTTATGTAGATAAAAATAAATATTTGTTGAATTAGGGTAATCAACCTTTTGCGTCCCTAACAAAGTTCAAGAGGCCAAACTTAGCATTTTATTTTATATTTTTTTAATAAATATATAGTGTTTGACTATGATCAGAGTTAGTTATTCTGTATTCAATTGATTGGATTTTTTTATTTCAAAGGAAAACCTTATTAGGAAACTTAATAGGTGTGATATTTTTAATATTTTGTATTTGATTGTCTTGATAGATATTCTACAACTTGATATTAAATTTAAAATATATAAAATGATATTTATATTTAAAATTAATAAAACAATTTTTAAATAATAAATGTATAATGGGTTGGGAATAGAGATTGAAGTGGGCCTTGGGGGGCGATCCTAACACCCTTCAGAAGGGGACAAACCTTAATGATCAATGGGGTGTGGCTCGTCCCATGCATTCATAAGCATGCGAGGTAACCAAATGGCTTTAAATTCGCAGTGTGGGGAGGAGGGTTGTATGAGGACATTTGCATGAGAGGAGGGTCTATTCCTAAGCGGGGGGAGTCGAAGCTCCAACAACAATAAGGTAAGTCTGATGTTGTTTCCAATTGTAGAGAGCCTAGTCAGAGGGCTAATAGATTTTTTTGAGAAGCAGATGGTAGTGAGGAGCAAGGGCCAATTTGGGGTTGTGAGGCTTCACCTAAATGTGTGGGTTTAAGAACAATGAGGCTTGTCTGAGTTTTAGAGGTGGTGAATCACTGGATGTTGCAGGCGGATTTTTTCTATTCCTGCCATACTACTCTCAGTTGTCAAGTTCATGACATATATGTTTTCTTTACTTTAAAATTTCAATTGGTCTAAAATTGTGTGGTTTTTCTCTAGCTTTGGTTTATATCGAATCAATATATATGTTAGCCTTTTTTTTATGTTCAATTGGTCTGGAATTGTTTGTTTTTGTCTTCAAGGTGAGGTATACACTATTTTGGGATAACTTTGTCTTAAAAAATTGGTGGCCTCATTTTGTAATTGGACTGGTAGGGTCATGTCTAGTAATTTCATGTTTGTTCATGTTATTCTAGGTACATATTATAGCTAATGAGGCTATGACCTTGGTGTGTTATTCCCCTAGTTATGGGTGTGATTTTTGCTTAGTGTTATAATTGTTAAAGGCTACAATTCTAGTTTTCATCATTATTTTTGTGCATCTAGTAGTTGTTGGTCTGTTCTTGCCTCGAGTGTGTGTCTTAATCCTGAAGCCAATGGGTCATGTGCTATTAGAGAATTTGGTAAATATTGGTGAAATTCTTCTTCCTCTGTTTATGTATTTCTTTTTGAGTAATCCAAAAGTTTGCCACTCTCACACATCATGTCACCTAGACATCGTATGTGTAGTAGGAGGGGAGGTGGTGGCAGGGGCCCTTAGGGCCAGCACGAGGCATAATTATATGCTCAAGAAGAAGTTGGGAGCTTCTACATAGTTGTTCCCCTTAAGACACATTATGAAATCCATAACCTAGAAACCATGGTGGGTGTTGAGATGCAGGCCTTTTCTGACTTTGAGATCTTGGAAGAGATCTCTCGTTGGGTTTCTGACCCTAACCACACCAAGGGATCAAGGAAACAATATCTCAACTTTATTGCATTGCAATGGGAAATGAAGAAATTCTTAACATGGTATTAAAAGAAAAACGGGTGAAAAAATACAATGCATTTCCTTGATGGAAGACATCAAGAGAGCTCTGAGAAATCATTGTTTCTTCAAGGATAGATTGGATGCTAAATTGGCTCATATAGAAGACAAGTTTCAGTGTGATTCCAAGCCTCTTTCTCCCCCTAGATCTAATCTAAAGGATATTTTGTTGCTATGACAAACACCCTAAAAAAATTTCCAACACTCGAATTTTGGAGCCTACTATGGATCCTCCGATTATTTGTTCAGTAGTCACTTCTTGGTCAGTGATGCGTTTGGGCTCCCTTCTTGGATTGAAAGTGTCAAAGTGACTTGCTCACACATGCTCGGTACGCAACAAGTGCATGAGCACATTATTTTACATAATCTTGAATGCCCATATCATGATCCATCAAGATTGTGCCTATGCAATTTACAATCCATCTCAACGGCCAGTGCGCATTGACATTGATAGTTTCTCAATTCTAGTTGCGCTTGTATTTCTATTTCGGCAAGTTTTGCAAATTGTTGCTTCTGCGAACCTTTATTTTCACGTGTCATTTTCATTTTTGCAACTTGCTTTTACTCTAATTAGAGTCATTTTCAAGTTATCTTTTCCTTGGCATGTGTTACTTTCATTGTTGTTCACATATCGCAAGTGTTGTTCTCACCGTAGCAATCGTCGCCTTTTCGCATGTTAAGTGTTGCACGATGTACATAAGCTGTTTTTGGTGCTTTCAAGAGGTTATATTTGTGAAAATTATTTGACCTACAATGTAGAAGTTCATCACACTCATTTCCAAATTTTTGAGCATTGTCTCACAACTGTCACCATTATTGTCGCAAAGTGTATCTCTAGTGTCACACTTGTCATGAGTTGCCGCAAAGATTGTCGCACTAAGGGAAGTATGTGTTCATGTGTTCCAGATGATCTATGATGTTTCATAAAATGTCTAAGTTTGTGATCATAGTCATGTCTTATCACTATTCACATTAGCTTCATTGCTCCCACACTTAGCCAAATTTATGCAAATTCACAGCAATAGCCTCATTTGACTTTCCCCAACACGTTCTTCATGCATAGATTATGAATATTTGTAAGACTATTCTGTGGATGTGTGTAGTTCATGTTTTCTTTCATCTGTGCTGAAACAGTTGGACTATTTTAGTTATTTTAGTACGTATCATATTGATAATGTGTTGTAATCGTTGTTATCGTTGTTCCATCCTTGTGGACTATTCCATTGGATGTTAGATGGATCCTTCTTGTTTTTTTGTGTCTCTACTAGGGTGGTGCTATTACCTCTATCTTATAGGCTCACTTATTTCTCTCCCTCCACATTAGAATAACCTTGACACACTTACAACTGAACACTCTATAGTCACACTTACTTGTTTTTCAAAGGTACATTTGCATTCCTCTTTCTTACTGATAGTTAGAACCAAGGAAAATCTTCAAGAATATATGACATTCATGCCAATATCTCGGATGGGGCTCCTGTTCCGAATAGTGTGAGGTCTAATTGGGACTTCACACTCGGGAGACCCCCTTGGTTGAATTATTTCTAGCACTGTCAACAAAATGGCACTAGAAGGAGAGCCATATCACAAGTTGAGTCCTTTGAGCATATTTTGAATCTCTTATAGTAAATGGATCATCTTCAAATCATTCTCTCGGGCTGTAAATATAACCTGTCCCCTAGTGTATTTTCAATCCCCGATGATTTTATCCATGAATTGTATCAAATCAAGTTTGATGGTGAGCATGATACGTCATTTTCCAAGCATGCACCTATTTTTCTTAAGTTTTGTGAATATTATGAAATTCATTGTGAAGATATGGCTTGTATTATTTTATTCCTCACCCTTGAAGGTCGAGTTAGTAGATGGTGCCACACTCTACCACTTGCTTCCATTCATTCTCTTAACCATCTCGTCGAGGAGCTTCATTTAGCATTTGTTAGGTATGTTTATCGAGATTTTATAAAATAATCAATCAGCTTATAATGGAGCTTGATGAATCAATTGAGGATTTCTCTAATCCATTCATTCACCTTTGTTATGAATTTCCTGAAGAATATATGGATCAGGATTTCTTGAAACAAAATTTCAAGCATTTGGTTCATATCTCTTTGCATGGTGAATCCAGACCACCTGATGTTTGTTCGACCCCAACTCGTGTAAACCAAGAGACACCCCTAATTTTATATGAGGAACCTGGTATTCATTTTGTTCCTTGTCCTCCTCCCTTTACAGTTATGATTTCAATGCCTCCTTGTGATGATTGTAAAGTTGGGAAATCTGCACACAAATTCCTAATCCATCTTCTCATCCTCCTTCTACTTTTGATGATTCAAATCTAATAGAGGAAATCCCATAATGGATCATGAAGCCTATGGTGAAAACCGATTTTTCTATTCCTTAATATGGTCATAACTCTAGCCTTGAATGTATTTTGGATTTTTTTCATCCTCTATCAACTACATGTTGTGACTCTTTGTACTGTGATCTGCTTAATCAATATACTCCATCAACTAGTTTTTCATACACTCCTAATTTTAAATTTGTTGGTCCAAATGGGGATCAGGTTCAAGATAGTGACATTACATAGGTAGAGGAGTAGGAAGGTGATGATTCTTTCAATCTTTCTTCTCTTTTTCAAAATCCTTCATGTGAAGATGGTGTCTCCTCATTCTTGATTGATATTGAATATGTTAATCTCGATAATGAATCAAATGAAATCAGTTTGTTTAGATCCGTAGTATTCGGAAATAATCATTTTGATGATGATGATTATGTTGGTGTATGCGATGATGAATGCCCAAGTGCACTAGTTGATATTTTAGTTTCTCATGAAAAAATTAATTTGAAATATTTAGATCTGGGATCTGTTTTGGTCAAAGAAAATGATCTTATCAAAACATCCACTGTGTCCCACAATCACTTGTTCTCTCCTATTTGTGATACATCTACATGCGATGAAGATACTTTTCAATTGACACAAGGTAGTGAGATTGTCCATGATGAAAGAAAAAATAATCAATCCTTTCCATCATGTTTCATCTCTTTTCTTGCATGAATACAACTATTCAAATTAGCTTTCTCATGAAATTTCTCCATCTTTAGATTTTTTATCAAAAGAATCTTTCGGCTTGAGTAATCTGGTTGTCGAAGTTGTAAAATCTGATCAAACCAATCACAGATATGGATACCATCTGGTTAATAGTGATCTCATCGAAATCAGTGAAACAAACTATCCTCACACCATGCATGATATGGTTCAATCTTCAGAATGTGATTTTACAACCCTTGGAATTTTTGGGACTTGCAAGAGAGTCAAGGCACTTCAACTTCCATTGATAGTTATGTTAGGATCTTGTCACTTTGGTAAGACCCCTGAACTAAGTCAGGTCTAGTTTTCTTCACAAAAATCTTCTTTATGCATGGTTCCACTTAATGTAAATTCTTTCATATAATATATTTGGCATTGCTGATATGATATTTCAGACTTTCAAGATTCGATTTTTGATCAAATTCAATATGATTCATATTCATGTAAATATCTTGTACCAAACTCGAGTTTGGAGTATCTCTCATACAATCATGGAACTGCAAAGTTGATTATTCTAAAGATGATGTTTAGCCAAAGGATTCATACCTGTCACACTCTTTTGAAAAAAATCAACTCCTTATCCTTCTTGTGAATATTTTGATGTTAATCATTTTCTTCATTGCACCTTAAATCCTCTTGAGTGTCAATGAATGCACAGATTATTTGACCAAAAAAAATTCTTCTTCACTTGTTTTATCCTTACTAGTTTCATGTATTTACTATAATAACACTCATTTTTGTTGGCATTATGATACAGGTGTTGTCCTTGATAGAAACTCACTCAGATGAAAGATCACAATGCAGCAGATCAACAACAAAGAATTACATATCAGACTCCAAAGAATGAAGAAAGAGAGGTATATGTAGGTTCACCTTGTCCAAGCTACATATACACGCAAGTTTACTGGACAAAAGGAGCATATACCTACAGACGCACTTTCACAAAAATATAAGCGCATATCTTGGAAAACCAAAAGTTTTTGGTCCAAGGTATTTGATTGGTCAGAGGTAATTGGTCCAAGATATTGGTCCTAAGTAGTTTTGGTCCATGGTATTGAGAAAGGCCTAAAACTATATAAGGAGGAGAAGATCATTAGGTCAAGGGTGTGTGCAAGGATTTTAATATCTTATGAAGTGTTGGATCATATATGCAGGTTAATGAACTTTTGATGGTTTGCTTGATCCGATCTAAGGATGCACCTATATGGCTGATGAAGGTTGATGGACCGGGATCATAAAGTCTTAAGAGTATTATCATTATGTGGTTTGATCTTGAACAGTCTAGATCTGAATACTTACACATGTTTTATTCTATAAATGTGATGATCTAAGTATGACTGAAGTCTGGAATAGTTGTGATGTTTTAAGTTAGCATTTAAAGATCTATATGCAGGTTCACTTTAGTAAAAGAGAATATACACGCCAGTTCAACATATCAAAGTAGCGTATACATCATAAATATGAATTTGCAGATCTATACGCTGGTTCCCTTTGGTGAAAGTGCATATACACACTGTTTCGACACATGGAAGTAGTGTATACCTTATGAAGTATGATATTTAAAGTTTCAGTTGTTTCTGTTTATTGTTGCAGAGTTTTGGGTTCTAATGTGTGTTCTGGTGACCGAATTCTGGTGACAATGTTCTAAATGATCAGATTGATTGATTGTGATTTGCTTCAGTAATGATGGGTTGTCAAGTGATTGATTGATTCAGTTGTGGTTGATTCAGAAAGTGATGATTGAGTTTCAATGATTGGTTGATTGAGATGTATTTTATGGTTGTATTGTAGTTATGATGTTTTTGATCGGTACAGTATGAAAATTGGATGAAACGTGGCCTTCAAATTGTGGTGCTGTGTTCCAGGAGTATCCGTTCTGAAAATTCATGAAATGTGGTCCCTGGTGGAAGAGTGGAGTTTTTTTGTAGGCTGGCACCTATGTACTAGTAAACATATTGGCTAGTACAAGAGCTATGGGGTTGTAGCTCCCTTCCAGTAGTAGCTGGAGAATGAGAAAAGGTTGTAGCCTTTTGTAGGTGGGTGCCTGCGTACTAGTATGAGTCTGCACTAGTACAAGATTGTAAACACATTTTCTTATTATTAAAAGGAAGACAGAGACGACAGCAGAAGGTGGTTTTTACCCACATTGAATTTCCACCTTATATCTTAGTGTTCATGTGTGTTGCTTATGTGTGATGCTTTATTCTACTTTTAATGCAATGTCTAATAAATCTCTGATATACTAGTTTAAGCTCAATACCTGATAAATTGTCTAAATCAAAAGTTCTTTGCATATATGATGGTTGCCTTAAGTACAATCGCATGTACATGCTAGTTCACTTCATTGAAGTATCGTATATAAATCTGTTTGGGAAATAAAATTATAGATCTGATAATACTGATTCACCCCCTTCTCAGTATTATTTCCAACAGTTTGTATCTAAGCAGGTCCTTCAGAAGAAGCTTGATCGCTTGAAGGGAGATCCATCATCATGAGTAATCAAGAAAGCATGGGATTCATCAGACTACCAATATTTGATGGGAGTAATTTTGTTTATTGGAAAATAAGAACCACTTCCTACCTACAATCACTGGGAACAGATGTCTGGGAAATTGTGGAAGGAGGATATACATTTCCAACAACGATTCCTACAAATACAGAAGGTAAAAATCAATATGAAACCAATGCCATAGTTGTTAATACTTTATTGGGAAGTCTGTCACAATCAGAGTTTGTCAAAGTCATGCAGCTCAAATCAGCCAAAGAAATATGGGACAAAATCGTTCTGAGCTACAAAGGAGACTCTCGGGTAAAACATGTTAAGCTTCAAACTCTCAGAATTCAGTATCAAACTCTTAAGATGCACAGTGATGAATGTATAGCTAGTTACTTCTTACGTATATATGAGGTTGTTAATTGTATGAAGAATCTGGGTGAAGAAATAAAGGAAGTTACCTTACTTGATAAAGTTTTGAGATCCTTGTCTACTAAATTTGAATCAAAAGTGTCTGCCATAGAAGAAAAATGGTATCTGCAAACTATCACTATGACACAGCTTCACAGAATCTTAACTGCCTTTGAGATGAGAAAAGGAGGACCATTAGATATGAGAGAAGCCACATTCAAAGCTTCAGCAAAAGGAAAGGAAGAACAAAATGAATTGAGACATATTTCAAAAGAAGAAGATGAGGTAAAGTTTGTCAAGAAGCTTCAACAGGGTTCCAGAAGATTTAGAGGTAAGCTACCCTTAAAATGCTTTGCCTATGGCAGAATCGGTCATTATGCTACCAAATGTCCTCATAAAGATAAATATGAAAAAGGGAAGTAATATGCAAAATGGAATAGAAAACAAGTCGTAAATAAAAGGAGTTACTATACTCATGAAGATAGCAATGGTTTATCAAATAGTGATGAAGATGAAAATAGTAATGATTATAGACTTCTAATGGCTTATGGCGATGATAATTTTTGGGATGCTTTAGAAGAGGACGACCTTCATGAAGAAATCTCTAAACTCAAAATATGTTTAGAAGAAAATAATATGATTATAGATACCTTGACATACCAACTTGCTAAAAAAGAAAAACACAATGAAAAACTAGAATGTGAAATTGTGGGTCTAAGAAAGGATCTTCAGAAAATGAAATCTGTCAATCTTAGATTTGCTAAAGGATCAGAAACTTTAAATGAAATTATCAAAGTGTGGCGTTCTCCTCTGATAAAGACAGATCTTGGATATGCTGAAGAAACATCTCAATCACAAAAGTCGTCAACCTCCACTAAAAGCTATCTTGATGCAGCAAAGACCAGTGAATAATATGACAATCATCAACAAAGGCATAAAGTTGATCATCAAGTAAATCATACTCACTTTACTCCAAGGATGAATAGAAGCCACAACCAATCGCAGTAAAATCATATTCAATTTGCTCCAAATATGAATATCAATAGAAACTACAATCACCGTGTCAATAGGTTCGATAGTCGCAGGAACTTCTTTAATGGGCAATGTTTTTCATGTCATAATTTTGGGCACAAAACTGCTCAATGCATTGCTTACAAAACCATCATGACTAGAGAAGCACGAAATCAGAGGAATATAATAGGGATCAAGGGAAGTTCCTATAATAACTTTTCTCCTCCAATAGAATGCTCAATCTGTAACAACTTTGGTCATGAAGAATCTGAATGCAGGAGCAAAATACAGCAAACATCTCGAAGGAAGAAAACACCATTAAATCCCAAAATATGGAGAAGGAAAGAATATCAAACAAAAAGATGTGGTATAGCCTTGTATGCAGAAGGAAAAGAAAATCATTGGTACATCGATAGTGGATGCTCCAAACACATGATAGGGGACAAAGAAAAACTCCACTCATATAATGCCTTAGAAAAAGAAAAGAATGTCTCATTTGGAAATGACTCTCCTGTTGTCATAAAAGGTAAACGTTTTGTTTTCTTGAAAGAAAAGGTTAAAGCTGGAAATGTTATGTATGTAGATGGTTTAAAGCATAACCTGTTGAGTGTCAGTCAAATGTGTGATCAAGGAAATGAAGTGGTGTTTCAATCAAATGGATGTGTTGTCCATGAACTTGTTACAGGAGAGACCGTGATCAAAGGTACAAGAACTCCAAACAATTTATACATATTGTTGAAAAATGTGAAACAAGAAATGCTAAATTTAGAATGTGCTAAAAATAGCATGTCTAAAAATAGCAGTTTAGCCAGTGAGGTAATTGGCCACATTGGGCGAGAGGTGAAACTACTAAAAATAGAAAGTTCTAAAAATAGCATTTCTAGGTCCCTTCCTATTTATAGCAATCCCTAGTCTATCTATAGGAAGTAAAAACGAATTTTGGTCTTAACAGCAGTTTGAAATATTAATTAATTAATTCAGCTGAGTTAATTAATTAAGGAAATTCAAATTTGAAATCTTTGTGAGCATGCACATGAGTTTCCTCCACTGATTCAGGGAATAAGTATGAGTTCTATAATGAGAGAATTAGTTGACTTAGTTCTAACTAGGCAAGTCCAGTTAGATTATTTTAACAAGTTGTTAAAATAATAAAATATAGTTTGTTAATGCTTGAATGCATGTGACAACTATTATTTTAGATAACTAAGGATTCACTCATGGATAACTGTTGCATGTCAGTTCTGTTAGATACCCAGTTGAGATCAGATGTGGGATAGTGTACTATCAAATGCTTGGATATTTCTAGTAAGTATTCCTTGCATGGAGAAGGATCTAATTATAGGAGAGTTGGAGGACTTGTGTGCCTATATATTGAGGCCTAGGTTGGTCCATGATTTTCATCTTCTGATTGAAGATCTCATCAGGATCTTCTGATTATAGAGAGAGCAGGATAGCTATTGAGCTGATTCTTTTTGTATGTTGAAGAGGATTTCCACTTGATTGATAATACAATGTTGGGGTTTTATGCTAGTGCTTTCCCCAGTGATATATTCTGTGTTATGTGTGATTGATTTCTCTTCATCAATTATGCATGTTTCTACTTGATGTTGCTCATGAATTTGATTATGCTTCCGCTTAATGTTTTGTAGAAGTAGAACAAGTATTATGCTTTAGGACATTGCATATATCAGTTTGTTCTATAGGTGGGAAATTTCTACATGGTATTGGAGCTATCTGATTTGTAGAAAAAGTTCTACATGGTATTGGAGCACGGGTGATCAAGTAAGAACAGTATACTAGCAGAAGAAATTCGAAGTTTATTATTCGGGATATAGATCTCAAGTTCTTATCACGTCTATTTCATCGATGGCATTCTATGGTTTGAGGCTTGAGTATGCCCTTGATGGAAGCTCAAACTATATAGCTTGGAAGGATCGCATGGAGGCAGTTTTGCAAGATAATGACCTTAAGGATTTCATTGATCAAGAAATCCCTAAGCCTACTAACAAGACTGAGCAGGTGGAATGGAGGAAGTGTCTGGCTAGAGCTAGGAAAATTCTCTTGGAGGGATTGCGAGATCACATTGTCTCGAGCCTCCATGG
>APFE030629846.1:75723-87757 GCA_000404065.3 Pinus taeda
TCAAAAAGGCTCTCTATGGTCTGAAACAGGCTCCAAGGACCTGGTATTACCGCCTTGACAAATATCTACACCAACAAGGTTTTACAAAAGGTTCAATAGATAGTAATCTATATACAAAGATTGAAACTGATAAATTGATAATTATTGTTGTTTATGTTGATGATATCATTTTTGGTAGCAATGAAGAATCCATGAGTTAGAATTTTGCTTCAGTAATGCAGCAAGAATTTGAAATGTCCTTGCATGGTGAACTTACCTATTTTCTTGGTCTACAAGTTCAACAAAATAAAGATGGTATTTTTCTTTCACAAACGAAATATCTCAAACAGATCTTGAAAAGGTAAAACATGGAAGATTCTAAATTTGTATGTAACCCAATGGTAAAAGAATGCAGTCTCATCTCAAATGATGAATCAGTAGCAGTACATCAACCAACTTACAGACCCATGATTGGCAATCTACTTTATCTAACAAGTACCCAACCTAACATCATGCATGCAGTAGGAACAGTTGGAAGATTCCAAGAAAATCCAAAGGAATCACACCTTTAGGCGGTCAAAAGAATTTTCAAATATCTTCAAGGAACTCGGAACTTTGGTTTATGGTATCCTAGAGATACAGATCTTACTCTTCATGCATATACAGATGCAGATTGGGCAAGAAGTGTTGATGATAGAAAAAGCACTAGTGGTGGTGCATTCTATATTGGTTCCAGGTTAGTGTCTTGGTTCAGCAAGAAACAAAGTTCAATTGCTTTATCTACAGCTAAAGCAAAATATGTGGTTGTTGCATCTTAATGCACACAACTACTTTGGATGATGCAAACCTTGTAAGACATTCAGATCACATGTACTCCACCCATCTCCATTCTATGTGATAATACAAGTGCCATCAGTATTTCAAAGAATCTAGTCATGCACTCCAAGACCAAGCACATACCCATCAAATACCATTTTCTACGTGAACAAGTGCTTGAACAAAAGGTCAAATTGGAGTATGCTCCCTCCAAGAACAAGTTGTTGATATATTCACTAAGGCACTGCCTAGAGAGACATTTGAATATCTCAGACAAAAGTTGGGAGTAGTTGTTGCATCATCCTGCTGTTAAATCCAATTTTTCATAGAAAGGTTATTATACGGATGCTTCATGGACTATAGTTGCGTACACACGTGGGTTTCTGTGCATCAAGGAGCTTTTCAGACAAGAAAAACAGTGGGGCAGGCTATGATATGGTTTCTCTAACTAATTTTATGATTAATGTCTATCGGTATGCTTTGTTCATTAATTTTTATCTTACTGACAAAGATGCCTTGATCATTGACCTGTCAACAATGCACAGGTAGCACATGTTTAGGGGGAGCATTAGCCTTCACGTACATTCAGCATTTTTGGCATTATGGTTCCTGAGTCCAGCAATGGCTTCAAATATTTATACCATCTGTTGGTTAAGTCATGTAAAAGTCTAGGGTGTGATATGTATTCTCATACATTTGAATGAGTCCTCTTGGACAAATCATGTAATTTGTATTCCCACTTTACATGGGATGGATGATGTAATATTTATTTTTTCTGTCATGTATAAACAATTGGTATATCCCCACTTGGTTGGGTGGATGAGTCAAATTTGGTATATCCCCACTTGCTTGGGAGATGGATGTATGTACGAGTCCTTGGTGATAGGAAGGTCATCCTCACATAGTTGAGTTATAGAGTCATGTTATTCTTTTAGAAAAATATTTTTTGCAGACCCTGCTTGTGCTTAGGGGGAGCATGGACGGTTTCAGTGCATCTTAGCATGTACAAAAGGGGAGCTGAATCAGATAATTCAGCATGTACTCAGGGGGAGCATGAACAGCACAATGTATGTCAAAGGGAGAAAATATCTTGGTCCACCGTTTGCCCTTGATGTCAAAGGGGGAGAGTGACTTGGTGTTGTTGTTTCCATCAAGTCCAAAGGGGGAGATTGTTGGCATTATGATATAGGTGTTGTCCTTGATGGAAATTCACTCAGATGAAAGATCACAGTGCAATAGGTCAACAACAAAGAATTACAGATCAGACTCCAAAGAATGAAGAAAGAGAGGTATATGCAGGTTCACCTTGTCCAAGCTGCATATACACGCAGGTTTACTGAACAAAAGGAGCGTATACATACACATGCACTTTCACAAAAATAAAACCGTGTAGATCTTGGAAAACCAAAAGTTTTTGGTCCAAGGTATTTGATTGGTCCGAGGTAATTGGTCCAAGGTATTGGTCCTAAGTAGTTTTGGTCCATGGTATTGAGAAAGGCCTAAAACTATATAAGGAGGAGAAGATCATTAGGCCAAGGGTGTGTGCAAGGATTTGAATATCTTATGAAGTGTTGGATCATATATGCAGGTTAATGATCTTCTGATGGTTTGTTTGATCTAATATAAGGATGCACCTATATGGCTGATGAAGGTTGATGGACAGGGATTATAAAGGCTTAAGAGTATTATCATTATGTGGTTTTTTCTTGAACAATCTAGATCTGAATACTGACTCATGTTTTATTTTGTAAATGTGATGATCTGGGTATGACTGAAGTCTGGAATAGTTGTGATGTTTTAAGTTAGCATTTACAAATATGTACGCAGGTTCTCTTTAGTAAAAGAACGTATACGCATTGGTTTAGCATATCAAAGTAGCGCATACATCATAAATTTGAATTTGCAGATCTGTACACTGGTTCCCTTTGGTAAAAGTGCGTATACACGTTGGTTCGACACATGGAAGTAGCATATAGCTTATGAAGTATGATGTTTAAAGTTTCAGTTGTTTCTATTAGTTGTTACAGAGTTCTGGGCTCTGTTGTGTAAACTGATGACTATATTCTGGTGACATTGTTCTGAATGATCAGATTGATTGATTATGATTTTATTCAACAATGATGGATTGTCAAGTGATTGATTGATTTAGTTTTGGTTGATTTAGAAAGTGATGATTGAGTTTCAGTGATTGGTAGATGCAGATGTATTTGATGGTTGTATTGTAGTTATGATGTTGTTGATGGGTCCAGAATGAAAATTGGATGAAACATGGCCTTCAGATTATGGTGTTGTGTTCCAGGAGTATCCATTCTAAAAATTCATGAAACGTGGTCCCTGGTGGAAGAGTGGAGTTTTCTGTAGGCTGGCACCTACGTACTAGTAAACATATTGGCTAGTACTAGAGCTAGGGGGTTGTAGCTCCCTTCCAGTAGTAGTTAGAGAATGAGAGAAGGTTGTAGCCTTCTACAAGTGGGTGCCTACGTACTGGTATGAGTCTACGCTAATACAATATTGTAAACATATTTTCTTATTATTAAAAGGAAGACAAAGACGACAGCAGCAGGTGGTTTTTACCCACATTGGGTTTCCACCTTATATCTTAGTGTTCATGTGTGTTTCTTATGGGTGATGCTTTATTCTGCTTTTACTGCATTGTCTAATAAATCTTTGATATACTGGTTTAATCTTAATACATGATAAATTGTCCAAATCAAAATTTCTCTGCATATATGCTAGTTTCCGTAAGTATAGTCACATGTACATGCTAGTTCACTTCACTGAAGTAGCGTATATAAATCTGTTTGGGAAATAAAATTATAGATCTGATAATATTGATTCACCCCCCCTCTCAATATTATTTCTAACACTTTTTTCTTTCGACAATTACGATGTTAGTGTAGTGTGTAACCAGTTACAAGAAAATGGTTTGTTATATTCATCATGCAAGGAATATGATTATATTATATTGATCATTCATAAAAAAATTCAAGTTGATTTATCTTTGGTAATTACAAATTGGGAATCTCATGCTCTAATCAACCCATCTGATCATGATTCTGTCTCTGATGACTATCATTCAACTTACTATTTTCCCGTCGGAAAATCCAATGACAATTGTTTTACACCCTTTGATATTTATGGTTTAACATCTCACTACTTGGGTACTTGTCAAGCAGTTGGGGCTCTTCTGCACTCGTTGATGGTTACATTAAATCCTCACTATCTTGACGTGTCTATTGAATATGATCAGATCTATTTTCCCTCACAATATTCTCATCATAATCCCATGCCTCTAATTGAATATTCATCTTTTCAAATATTTAGGGGTTTTCATGAGGATTGTCATGAATTTTACGATCCAGTTGTTGAATGGTTAGAGCAATCTTACCTAGCAAGATCCATCACAAATAACAAGTTTTGATCTTTTCATGTGCTTGTTAAGGAGTTCAATGTAGTTGAAGACATGTTCATAAGAATCTTTTGAGGTTTGTTAAATGATGGTTCTCATCGAAAAGGTAAGAATATAAATTGTTTAGAAGTGGTGGACATGGCCTATCTTTTTCCTGACAGGAAATACCTTCAAAATTTTGTGCAATATTTTTGAGTTCTTATCTTTTCTGTTGCACATTGTTTTATATTTTTTTTAATTGATCACATCTTTGTGATTGTTGGTTAGGAACAATTACGGTGGCTACATTAGAAATTCCATTATATGAGACTCCAACCTTCTAGTTGTTTAGGTTAGGAGTAGGTCTAGATGCATTTTAGTCTACCTACACATTCATCCTGCATTCATTTGTTGTGGTTTGTCTTGTGTTTTCTGGTTTTGGTTTCACACCATGTTTTGGTTTAGCCAAGTTTTGTCTTGTCTTTTGGTTTTGTTTCCTTGTTGTGTGTTGTATTTCCTTTCATTTTATGAGACCTTTCATGAAGATGCTCTGTTGGCCCAAAATGGAATGTGTCAAAATAGAAAAGGACTCTATGGTACTGCAAGATTTGGCTAACTCTTTATCCTTCTTCCTTGTCTTGGTTACATCTTTTGGTTGATGATGTTCCAATGGAAAATACGATCCTTGCATTAAGAAAGCCTTGTGTTAAACCATGATCTCCATGTCTATTATTGAAACCTCATGCCTACACTTAGGTTTTTGTGTTTCATTGTTTTTAGGTTGATCCAATCAAGTAGAGAAGGACAAGGGAAAAATCTAAATGAGGAAACCAATATCATAGGTCTTATATATGCTTCTCTAAAGGGACATCCTATCATGCATTCAATAAGTTGGGATATCTCTTTTTCCCATGAAATAAATAAGTGTTGATGCACAACCATATATATAATAAATAAATAAATAAAGATGAAAGAAGAGAAAGTCTTCATGCACATATAGGTGAAGCAAGAAGCTCCATCAGGCTACTATCCAAGCCTGATGGCATCATAGCAATGTTTGTGTCCCCGAAGTGACTCCTTTGGGGTACTATCCAGACCTGTTGGCAATGGGGCAACACTAGAGATAAAAAAATATACTCTGAATATCTAAATCTCGTGAACTTCATTACCCTATCCTTTTTCAAAACATTATGTTATCGTTGATCTTATGTTTGTGTTTAACTAAGTAAAGGAATAAAGGGGACTATGTTTAGGCATGGGGTAAGTGGGGAAGCCATGGTAATCTCAACGATGAATCTGTAACACCCTCCTCCCACATCTACACAAGTAATAGGCCAACCGAGGTAAATATGTGATGAGAGGCTACTATAATGGGGTTCAACTTCCTAGGTGACCTTAATAAAGGGGAATCAACAAAAACACATCACACATACCTTCCACATCAACAACATAACTCCTAGGAGCCAACCTAGCCACTCAGGGAACCAACCCCTGAGACCAACTAGAGTTTCAGACCATTAAACCCTCGGACGCTCCCTTGATATGAACATGAATGCATCCAAGAGGCTCTAGACTCTCCCACAACATGGATGTGCATGCGTCTAGGGACTTTTCTGCCCAAGGTAGTGCCTACATCTCCAGGATTTGAGCGTCTTTTTTAGGCCCAGAGCCCAGGTCACTACCCAAAACTCAATGACACTTTCGGAAATGAATTTACACCACATACAAATGATGCATTTTCAAAAACAATGACAAGGTCTAGACTAGAGCCCTACTAGCCATGACAGGCATTTCGTTAAACACCTCATAAATATGCAATATGCAAGTTTAAACAATAGAACTGAGCATAGGGGTATCATAATTATATGAGGATCGCTAACAAGTATTGTTCCCTTATATCATTAGTTTCATTATCATCTATTAGCTTAGAGATATATTTTCCATTCATTTACAAATCAACGCATGAGGAGAGCCATTCATCTTCACTATCATAATACATGCTTATAACCAACATAATAACAATAGAAATATTAAGGATACATCATCCATAGAATACCCATATAAACCAATACATTTACACATAATATTTTAATGAAAGAACCTCTTATTAATGAATGCAAAAGCCAACTCGAGATAGGACTACCACGTTCCACCCGACCATAGAATCGTTGAGCCAATTCTCTCTTCAGTCATTCACCCCCATGCCATATTCCAAGCATGATTATGGGACTCAAACCAAAAAAACCAACCAGGGAATCCCGAGGCTACACCACCTCACCCTCATCAATAGAAACTAGGCTTTACCGTAATCCATCTCGGATCACTAGCCCAAACAATAAATATGTAATAACAAGATTTACCATGATCTCCACCAAATCACTAGGCCAAAATAATCATAGACGCCACCAGATTTCTCTACCTACATCATGAGGAATTTTCCTATCTCCTAGTCTCTCAACTTTACCGCAATCCACACCGGATCACTAAGCCCTAAATAGAGACCCACTCTCCAGGACTTACTGCATATCCCATCTGAGGATTACTAGGCTTGATAGAGAACACCCACCTCTAGGGATTACAGTATATCACGCCATTCACCGGTCGAGGATTCCTAGGCCCACTGAGGAAAAACAAAATCTAACTTTACTGCAACCCATAGTATGTTTTAGGGGTTACTAGGCCATGTGTTCTATTATTCATAGATCCACCTCACTCAACTTTGAATCCCTCCAGCAATCCAACTCAACTGAAACATGAAAACCCCATCATACCATATCTATCTGGATATGGCAAGGCTAGGCTTAAATTATTGTCACACCTGGAAAAACCCATGCCATAATAGCAAAACACCACATGAAATACCATCAATGCCAAATCTAGCAAGGAAACCACACATGCAAATCAATACCTGCAAAGAATCATGTTGTAGTTGCTTGATCCTGCTCTTCCTTGCTTTCTCCTTTCTTCCTCTTACCTTCTTTTCCTTTCTTGATCCAATGCCAAAGTGCCCCAAGAAAACTCTAAATGTCCAAGAGTGTGTGTAAGAGAGAGAGAGAGAGAGAGAGAGTAATGAGAGAGCTCCAAAACTAAATTGAAAAAGGTTACAAACTGATCCTCAAAAGCCTTTTTATCAATTAAGCCTCTATTTTCTTCATTTTCCGTTATTTTCCTTCATTTCCTCCTCACATGCAACATGTGACCTTTCACCTTCCTTTTCTCCTAATTTCCATTATTTTCATAAATAAATGTGCCAAAATGCCATTTTTTCTTTCCAAATCATTAGTCATTTCCTTTGTTAATTTCCTTAGCCATAATAAACCAAATGAACACACGCACTAGGATGTCTTGCCCAACATTCAACATGGAATAAGTGTCCCATCGACCATGGTTATTATTTTTCCTTTATTAAATTTTATTGCATGGAATTTTCACGAGGGTTGTTACAGAACCCTCCCCCTTGGGGGATACTACCCTCAGTGTTCAACCACACCTATACCTTAGCAAAATCACTTAAGAGAAAACATACAGCCCATGGAGATTTATAACGTAGGTCGATGAAATATTTACAATGATCACCTTGCTAACAAGAAAACCAATATGACAACATAACAGCGTGAAAAATTATAAGAAGAGCTTCGGCGTAAATCACATAAAAAAGACCTTTGTCGACGCGTTTCGAACCAACTAGTGTGGTTCATCGTCAGGACAAGTTGAAGAAACACATCTGGCCTAGCATGTTAAATAGACTGAGCAAAGACTCCAACGGCTAAATAACAGCTAATTTGGACTCTAGGACCCAGGTCAAAATAAATTTAATATTATTATTATTTTTATAGTATTAAGATTAATAATATATTATTCCATTTCTGGAAATAAGTAAAATTAGGTACAATTAATAAATGAGAGAATAGCATCAAAAGTAATTTATTTATTTAAATTAGAATAATAACAATGGGTTGTTTAATAATCAAAGAGATATAGAACAGTGGGTGAAGGAGCGCGCTGTTAAGGCGCTCTATATGCAAAGGTCACCGTTTCTAGTCTCGTCGATACCAAAAAATCCAACATGGTTTCCGCTGGTGCGGCTCAGGCCGGGTGCAATCCCCGGGTGATTTTGACGGCTTAGATGCCCCTGAGTCGTGGCCTCTCAGCCACAGGGTAAGAGTGATTTTTAGGATTCACCCACTTATCAACAAACAAAAAAAACAATGGGTTGTTTAATAAAATAATTCTAATGGTTATTAAAAATAAAAATAATAAAAATGATTTATTTAATAATATATATTCTAAGTCAAAACAATAATAATAGTAATAGGTTGTTAGGATAGAAATAAATAAATAATAATAATATTAGGATGAAAATAAATATATAATTTTAATGGTAAGATTAAACCAATAAATAATTCATTTATTAATTAATATTTATTAAATATATATAAATTAGTTTGTTAAGGTAAACGATGAGAATAATCATGATGGTAAGTTAAAAAGGTAAGTTAATCTGTTTATAAAATTCTTACTAATTATTATTGTTGTTATATCAAATTTGATCTGTTTATAAAATTATTTAATTTGTTAATTAATCTATTATAAATATCAAGAAAACCTAAACTTTAATGGTTAGTTTGAAAAGTTAATAAGATTGAAAAGTTAAATAGATGTGGCTGATTCCTTTAGCACATTGACACCAAACATCATGGACATGTTGCAGATGAGATGAGGACTACTTCATGGACCTGAGCATGGTTTACTTATGGATGGATTCTCGATCGAGTTCAAGATGTGACAGGGATGCTTTGAGGAACAACTGATGGTGGCATGAGGATGTTCACTCTCATTGTTTGAGCATGATAGTTGGACTGATCACCCGACTAGTTCAGACATGGGGGCATGCGGTGAGCAGAGATATGTTGGAATTGTGTGGGAGTATCATGGCAGAGTTCACACGGGAACGACACATGATGAGGTCGACACTATATGTTGTAGTGAGCATGTAACTTGGGATGGAGGGACCAGCCTTCCATGATGGAGCCGCATGTGGAGATTGTGACATGATGGTTGATTGTCATGGATTGAGAGGACTTCCGGTATATAGCAGTGTTGATGAGATGTTGGCACATGGTGTTAGCACTTGTTGACATATCATGGGCAGTTTTGCACATGATGGACTTGGTGACATGATGGAGGACACATTGTTGCAGTGGACATGTAGCTTGTGTTGGTAGGATCAGCACATTGTTGCAGTGGACATGTAGCCTACGGTGGTCTTCCAATCGTGCCAGTGAGGTGCGGCACCACCCCACACTTTCTTTTTAACAATACTTATGTGTGCGGACTACGCCTAATTCACAACCGATACTTAGTTTATTTTTCGCAACCAAGTAAAACATGTATTTATCCTTTATACTTAATGAGGCCCATGCTCATTCATTAACCATCACAATTATAAAACAAGAACATCAACAATTGCAACAAGTATAAAGGGGAGGGGCAACTCCCCGTAATGTGAGTTTGCCCAACTGTTTATTAAGAATATCAGTTTTTACAATACAAGTGTGCTTGGCAAATCTCCAAGCCAACACTTAGCCAAATTACAACCAAGGCATCGAACTGCCTTTACATCATTTGTGCACTCTTGCACGGTAGAGAAGAAGTTCACCCGAACCACCTGCAGCACTACCTCAAGCCCGGCACAAATTTGCAATCATCACCTAACTCACGGCACACTTTGCCAACCGTTAACCAAGAGTACAATCTGCGCCTTTTCCAAGTGGAGCGCATGAGATATGCACACTTCCACCCAACCTGCGCACTTCCCTCTTGTTCTGCGAGCTGTCCAAGTGAAGAGCGAGGGATGATCGATGTCCAAACTCCAAGTTTGATGCGTGTATATATATGCATGCTCTGCGGGCGTTGGTTTCCAACCGACCTCCCAAAGCGATGTTACAACACCCTTTCTTGAATGCATTTTGCACGTCGGCTGCCCTCCAACCATGGGTCGGCCTACCACCAACAATCATTCAGCTGTGGGTATAAGTCCCAATCATTCCACGCATATTTTCCACCAAGTATCGCACTTGTTTATCTATCATCGCAAGTTTGTTCGCCGAAACATCGCACTGTCGTGCAGCGCTGCCCGGCGCCCACCTGCGTTCGGTCGTGCACGCGCCCACCACCGTGTTGTCGTGCATGCGCTCGAGCGCCCGTCGCACCCCGCGCGCCCGTTCAACCCAAACGTGCCCATGCGCCAGTCCACCAACGGCCCGTGCGCTCCGTTCGTGTCGCCATGCACGCGCCCGTCACACCCGAGTCACCCGTCGCGCCCGAGTTGCCCGCGCCCTCATCGTGCACGGCTGCCTGAGGACCTTACATCCTCCTCCACCTGAAGTCGTTGTCGTCCTCGACAACATCCCAACTCCAAGTATCAATCCATGATGTCGACTCCCCTCACGTATGGAAAATATATCTGCAACATATGTAGGCCTCTATCTCCACCATGTCTCATCTAAGTGACCAGCTGTCACCAAGATAGTCCATACCGAAGTATGTCGTAGATGTCCATAATCATCGACCACCTGTCACAATGTCTCCATGCTGCTCTCCACCATGGAAGGTTGATCCTCCCAACACAAGCTACATGTCCACTGCAACAATGTGTCGTCCATCATGTCACCAAGTCCATCATGTGCAAAACTGCCCATGATATGTCAACAAGTGTTAACACACCTCAATCATGTGCCAACATCTCATCTCAACAATCGAAAGTCCTCTCAATCCATGACAATCAACCATCATGTCACAATATCCACATGCTGCTCCATCGTGGAAGGCTGGTCCATCCATCTCAAGCTACATGCTCACTGCAACATGTTATGTTAACCTCATCATGTGTCGTTCCCATGTGAACCTGCTGCCATGATACTCCAACATAATGCCAACTCATTATGTACATGCTAGCCCCTCATGTCTGAACTAGTTGGGTGATCAATCCAACCATCACGCTCAAACCATGAGAATGCACATCCTCATGCCACATCCTCATGAGAATGCACATCCTCCAAGTTGGTATCAGAGCTCGGTTGAGCTGGTTGAGCAGGTTGCTCGTGACAGTGGAGGCAAGTACTTGCAGGTGAAGGAAGCTAATTTCACATGAGTGGAACAAGGGCCGGTTCATGGTTGCAGGGTGCTTGGTGAAGCTGGTAAAGGTTGGAACCGGGTGTCGTAGAGTAGTGCAAGCGGTACTACATGCTGTTCATACAATATGGGCACTTGTCAGGTGGGCAAGTGGGACTGCATGTGGACAGGTATACACGGTTTGGGCGTTTGAACGAAGTACGAACCAGGGGAAGATGAATGACAAGGCATGGCAGGTTTGGAAGAATGTGAAGGGAAGCTCTTGCTTACCTTATACAGGTTGAAGCGGTTGAAAAAGGAGAATCCCCGGATTTAAGAAGAGCTTGCAGTCTTGGAGAAGAATGTTGAAGTTGAGCTTCTTCAACTTGGATGGACAATGGAGCAAGTTGAAGTTGCAGATTGTGCTACCAAGGAAGAGGGAGTCTTGATGACCGAAGATGTTGCAGACATGATCATGATGGAGGATGAACTTGAGTTTGATCAAGTTGGACCAGGATCGGGCATTTTGCAGACATGGATGGATGAGGGTACTCTCATGCAGGAACCTCATGGTGTTACTATTGATACATGTGTGTCATTTGAGCATTTGGTAGATGGACCGTGTGCAAGGAAGGGCAAAGCCAGTTTGCCAATGCTAGGGAGCATCTTACCATGGATGTTCATGATGAGACCTTGTATGGAGAAACAAGGATTGTTGATGTTTGTAGGACTTGTTGG
>APFE030629852.1:0-16488 GCA_000404065.3 Pinus taeda
TCTCAAATCAAATCCAGAATCCATCTTAACATGGGGGCTTTTATCCACTAAATGATTCAAGGATTAAATGTTGCTCAAAAGGATTAATTGGGATAGAACAAAAATAATCAGTTGTGTAACAATCACAATGAATATTAGGAGTTGATTGTTCACCATAGCATTCAATAGACAAAAATTCTTCGACCAAAGATAATCTTTACATTGATCATATTCACAATTTTGTGCATCCGTGAAAGGTATACATTCCAAACCCAAAATTGATACAAGTGATTTGCATGGGGATGAATCAACTAAACCAAAATCTTTTATCTCAACAGAAACCTGATCTCGAGAGATAGAAAAATTATAACCAGAAATCCCAAAATCCATCGAGTTTGCATCCAGTGAAATAATACAGAGTAAAGAAATTTACAAGGAAATCTAGATTTGACATAGTTCAGGGATCTTACCAAGATTGTGAGAACCTGGCAACACCTAGTGTTGGTTCAAGTCTCCCTCTTTGTTGTGGTTCTACGAGGTTGGATTCATTGTTTTCTTATCACAACACGTCTGCATTATGTCATCTTAATGTTGGTATAGGTGAGAATCAATTGTGCACTTGGAGAGTCTCACCTTTGCAGGTTACATGGGCGCATGAGTGGTGTAAAGCAACCCAATGGGTCTCCATGCCTGGCGTCATCTTGAGTTTCTCTTTTTGGTACCGGTATGAAGGAATGGCTTCTTTGATTTTCTATCATAGTGTCTGTACGGTCACCTTACTCTTTAGGGCACTCTTCAGACTATGGTTTAATAGGTGGTTTGAAGTAATTTGGTGGTTACAAGACTAGTCACAGGCACTATGTAATTTTGAGACTACAATGTTTCTCTTTCTAGTGGACTTCTATAATTTCTATAGCCAATGTGTTACTGTTTATCTGCACTAGTTCTTTCCTCCTTGGAGCCTCCAACCCAACTTTAACTGCTAGGCCAAAAATACCACAAGTGGTTTCTTCACTGCTCATCCCCTCATGTTGCATCAAATAGGTCAAGTTCGATGAGGGGTAGCATCCTATCAAGAGAGAGTCTACCATGTGGAAACTCGCATGCACCATAGGGCTCAAGTTTTCGCCTCTTGTTTTTGTCAACTCACCCGTGCCAATGTTCAAAAGGAGCTCACCAGCATTGAGGAGGAGCTGCTTCGCGTCGCTCCTCCCTCTTAGACTCAAAAGTCATGGTTGAGTGGGTTGATTGGGTCCTGGGCACAAGCAACACGAGAGGGAGGTACAACCAATATATACATGCAATTAATTTATATTGGCAAATGAAATTCTTGATGGGTCGTACCATCCTGGATCACCACAAGTCTCATAAGGACATTCTCCATTCTCTGGAACATATACACACACATATTAGTACTCTTGATAAAAGAATGAAGCAGATTGAGCGTGTGTATACTAGAATAGATATTTCTCTTGTAACTAGCCAATCATGCCTACATATTAAACATGGTTTACTTGTTTTTGTAACTTTCAAATTTCAATTAGCTCTCACTTCCTTAAAGAAAATCTATTTCAATTAACTCTCACTTCCTTAAAGAAAGTCTGTTTTTTACTCTAACATAGTTTCCCTTATGAAAAAACGACCTGAATTTTGAAAACTACTACATAGTTCCCACTTTTTCCAATTATAAAATTTACCAAAAAAGTATAAATAAATATAAATATGATAATTAAGTACAAGTATATTACACCAATTCATCTATAATGGATAAGATATGTAATGGCAACTCTAAATAATAAATAATGAAATCACTTTAAAGATTTGCCTATTAATAGTCACACAATGACCCACATAAGTGGTGCCGTTGGCATTCATAAAGTTGTTGTAAACTAAGTTATTGGAAAATCTCCTCCATGATGCATGATGTTATTACTTAGGGATGGGAGTGTATTTCCAACCACAGGCATCAAGTTAGAAGAAAAAGCTAATAATGTAATCCCGTACAAGAAAGCCAAAACGAATAAACCATATTTTCACAAAACTAAATTATACCGTTTAGCTTTATATGTTTGTACTTGGTCCCACGTCACGTTTATCATGATATTGTGGGTGCGGTCTTTGAGTGGTTGGAGGGAAAATAAATGTTCTAAATCATCTCCTTTGTCATAAACATATAATTACTTTAATGTTTAAAATCGGCCCCCGCCATGGGATAGGTGACTTGCCAATTGCTATTACTTCATATGGATCCAAGGGTGGTTTGGCGTTGTAAGAGTGGTTGTATAGTTTAATAAAAAATAAAAGAATATACCAGGCATATTCGGGATCATTGAAAGAAGAAGAAAACACAATTAATTTGGTAGGGAGCATTTTGCATTATTTGGGACAACAAGTGCATATGCTCCGTGGAAAAGGTTTATAAAACTGTTCAAAAGCACTAAGTGTGTCTTTATTACCCAAAATAAAATCCACATTGATTCTTTATTACCCAAAATAAAATCCACATTGATTGACCCATTGTATGCCTATCAACTTCATCTCCTCTCAATGACATTTCCCTGGGTTGCTTAACATAATGATAATTGGTTGGGTGGTCCCAAATGTTGTCTGCTATAAGTTATCATAATTATATATTTGTTAGATGCTTTAAAGATTGGGCAGAAAAGTGGTATTGTTCCATAGGCGAAAAAATAAATTTAATTTCTAAAATTAAAGATAATAATTTTTTTTAAAATCATAAAAAAAAAAGATCATTAAAATTTTCGATAGGTTTCATTTTTTATATTTTTAAAAGTATAAAAATAAAATTTTTAATTAGAAAATTACTATAATTAATCTCATTTATAGTTTATTTTAGTGAAATTTTAAGTATTTTAGAAAAATAAATAAATAAGTGAAAGACATGAAAAAAGAAATGAAAATGTGGTTTTATAGGATATTATTCAATTATGGGTCTTGTTATATTCATGATTATTGTGAAAGAGTGCCACAATAATAAAATTAATTTTTTTGTTGTTTCATTGATTTTAGAAAAGTTTTTGACATTGTGTTTGGGACTAACCTTTGGAATAGGTGAAAAAAGCTAAACGTTCCATATCAGCTAAGTTCTATTACTGTAAGACTATATGAAAAAGTATCATTGCCAAGTTTAGGAATGTTGATTGGTGGTAAAAAGAAATCAATAGTAAAATATGAGTCAAGCAAGGTTGTCCTGTGTCCTATAATCTCTTTGGAATTTACATTGATATGATGGAATGTTGGTTGGAAGAAGTTAGTTCTACTAGCCCAACTTTTATTAGTATAGTCATCATCCTTCTTCCTTGTGCTGATGATATTGTTTTTATGGGACGAAACCCCTATGTCTTTAATAATCTTTTAAAAATATTGAACGACTTCTACACTAGTATGGGTATGACACTAACCACATACAAAACATAGGTTATAATAATCAAATCCCATAAGATCACTTATGACACTTTTATATATGATAGTAATAGTTTGGAGAATGTTCCTTCAAACAAATATTTTGGAACTAGCATTCATCATAAGCTCAATTGGAACTATAGTGTTGAAAAAGGGATAAATGAAAGGTGGAAGCTTATTATGGGCTTAAAAACAAGTGTGAATTAGTAGACCATCCATTTAATGCCATAAATTGCCAATCCATTTATCCTAGATTAGAATACAACTATAGTTCCTTAATTGAAACAAAAAAACCATGGACTAAACCACCATGAATCATAAAACCACAAAAAGTAAAAATCATGTCAAAAACCGCCAAAAACAAACACAAAAATTTGCCTAAAAAGGAAAATCATGGGTGTCTCCCTTGAACCCTTAAAGTAAGGGGGCTTCACCCCTCCTTGCAACCCCCACTCCCCAAATGGAGGAGAAAACGACCCCCCCCCAAAAATAGAGGAGCTATTGACCCCCCCTCCCCGGTTGCGCCTAATCAAACATACAATACATTATTGTGACTTATTAAAGCATGGGTTTCATACTTGGGTCACATTGTTTTAGGTAAAAGTCCCCATTGAGGACTTCTAGGATTTATTCCGACTCTTTACAATTATTATACATTTAAAGGGACACTTCTTGGGCTTTTGGATCTTGTAAAAAGGTTTAGTATTGAGTCAAATATGAATTATAGAACCTTCACACCATGTTAGCCTAGGGGAAGATCAATTCGGTCAAAGACCCTATTTGACCCCACAAGAATCCTATAAAAGGAAGGACATCAAATTCATTTTGAGCATCACTTCTCATCAAGTTTGAATTCTCTCTACTGGGTACAAATGCGAAAATCTCGTTGTTGGGCAGAAGTGCAAAGTGGGTAGCTGGGAAAGTATGTTGTCGGGAAGCCGAAGTGAATGCGAATTTGGGTGAGTCTAGAGAGTCAAGTAAAATCGAAATTTTGGTGGTGGTCTCTCTCTGTTTCATGCTCTAGATTGGGAGGTCGAAGTCTTCCAAGTTGGATTATTGTGAGAAGTTGTTAACTGTTGCAAGTTGCCGCATAGTCGAAGTTGCTGGGAAGAGGTCAATCTTCTGGAGGCTGACTTGGTGTGGAGGGAAGCTTTGGTCTTTGTCTAGGGCGAAGAATCTCAAAGAATACTATTGAAAGGAAGAATTACTATGATTAGGTTTTCCCCTTGAGGGTTGTTTTTCCCTGGCATGTGCCTACATCTCGTGTTCATTGTTTTATGTGTTGCTCCTTTTGGTAATTCCTTGGTGAACTAAAGAAAGAAGATATAAATAATAATAATAATAATAAACATAAGAAGTAATTATTAAGATCAAGAAAATGTTTACTTCCTTTTTTATTTTCCAACATGGAATCAGAGCTTTGATGAAGAAAGAAGAAAAAGGCAGGTCCATTCATAGGCACTATCTCAGGGAAGGAGTCTATTATATCTAATGAAGATGTCTAACTCAATCAAAGGTGAAAAGAAACTTGAAGGACTATCCAACTTCAGATCCTGAAAGAAGAGGATTGACATAATCCTCAAGAAAAACAAGGTGTTGGACATGGTGAAAGGAATGTAAAGAAACCTACAGAAGAAGCCAGTGATGTCGACAAAGCGAAATTTAAGGATTTAGAATTGGTGGTTATGACTTTTATGGTAGAAGGGATAAAAGACAATCTTGTCCCATTCATAGCTAACATTGATTATGCTCAAGAAATGTATGAAGACTTGTCGAAGTTGTTCACTATTAAGAACATTGGTCAAGTAGCAAGTTTGAGGAATCGACTGAGGAATACGGAGATGACTAAAGAAGATATTGTGGCAACATTCTTTATGAAGATATCTAGACTCAAGGATGATCTCTTGGCCATCGACGAGATTGTTCTAGGCGAAGAATTGGTGATCACTGCTATACTAGTATTTCCACCCTCTTGGCGTGCATTTGCTTGAGGTCTCAAAAGTTAGAAGGTAGCTCCCACCATTGAAGAATAATGAACCACATGTAGTCAAGAAGAATTAAGGATCTGAATGGTTTCCAATCCTAAAGGAGTATCAAATGCTTATGTTGTTGATCATAAAGGAAAGAGATCGAAGGGACCAAGGAAGAAAACTGACATGTCTAAGATAGAATGCTATCAATGTCATAAGAAGGGTCACTACAAAAATGATTGTCCCGAGAATCCAAGGAACAAGAAGAGAGGACATGATCAAGCCAACTTTGTTGAAGAAGGAGACTCAAAGAAATACAATCCCGAAGAACCGGACATTAGGGAATTACACTATTAAGTCCTTTACTTGTAGTTTTATATATCTTGTTTTATATGTTTTATAATTGATAGTTTTATTATTTCTATAAGTTTGTAGGTATCCCTCTAGCTTTGGAGGGAGATCCCAACAACTACCTAAGATAAGTATCCTATGTCTTTTCAGTTTTGGGTTCATATACTCATTTAGTTTTGATTATCGTAAATACTAATCACCTTTCTCCCTTTATTGTCTTGATTAGGGAAAACATCTGAAAGGAGTATCTCTAGAGACAATTGATTCTTGTTTGGGTGATTCATCTCTTTATAAATATACCAACCCCATTCATATTCTTGATTGACTATGCAGAACCCTGGATAGGTTCTGGAAAAACCTAACCAAAGGGTATGCTAATGTGAATGTTTGGAATCCTAAGTTGCCTAAGGATATTGTGAAATGTTGGTTGAATTTTGTATTGAGGATGTCATGTTTGGGATTTTGGCGTGATCGAGAAATCCTAACTTGTTAGGATTGAATGATAAGGTCTAAATCCTGAAACCTTTGGTAATATAGGGTTTGCTCTGTTTCCACATCGGTAATCTAACTCACTAGGGTTTGGTGGAATGTGTGAGTAAGACCCTTATACTATCTTAAAAATGATTTCCTTGGTATGTGTGTTTGTTTGATCAAACACTAGTGTAATCAAGATGGTTGTGTGTCTAAGTCTTATTGATATTTTTGAATCTGGGTTTGATTAACACATGATATGATATATATTTGCATGATGATAAAATCTAGGCATATATATGGATATGTTATTTTGGTTGAAGTCCTAGGTTGGTCTAGGTAAAATGTATTTATGTTATTAGACATATGATATGTTGATGTATGGTTATGATTTCCTAGATATGTGTTGACCTAGTCCTTGATGGTCATGAGTGTTAGGATTCAATGGGAGTCCTTGTCTGAGATTCTAGGATGTTGATGTTTGGAAATCAAGGGTGTTATAGCTAAACCATAGTGAAGTTAAATTTGTCTAGTATGTGTAATGTAACAATCTGAGATCTATGTATTTGATGATTGTTGAGATTGTGAATTAATAGGGTTAAACCTTAGTCAAAGTAGAAATCTTTGATATATGACGACTATATGATACATCAAGATTTGTGAAGTTTGAAATTTTTGTTGAGATTGAAAATCTAAGAGTTGGAACTAACCCTAGTGGAAGCTAGTCAGGTTAGTGACTAAGCAGTGATTGACTATGATTGATTCTTTTGTATGAAATCTAGGATTTGTATGAATCCCTCATAAGAATTCTAACGTGTGTATTTTGAAAGGTTGCTAGATAATTTGTAGATCTATATTTGTGTAAATTGTTTATAGGGTTTGGTATATGTTGTAGTAAGGTATGTCATACCTTTGGAAGACACAATAAAACCCTAGATGGAATGAATGTTGTTATGAAGTAGTCTAGGGTGTATGACGAAGTCCCTAGAAAAGATGTTAAGGAGTACATGCCTCTTGTTTAAGTTTTATATCTGTTATGAATAAATTTGAAATGCTTCCGTGATTCTGATATGGCTAACATCATGCTTCTGTAGATTTGGTTGTACTTGCTATTGAAGTTGTGCAAGTACACAATCTTCAACTTGCCAAAGATGATCATTGATGTGATAAGCATTATGAGGATGATGATAACTCTGATGAAAAGATTGAAAGCCACAAAATATTCTCTGATGTCGAAAAGAAGAAGTTGATCTCCTGGAGGAAGCATGAATATAAGAGATCTCCCTAAGATCAAGAGGGAGTCCGGATAAAGAGGTGCTTTCTGGTTAAGAGGGAGAGACAGATATGGTTCTCTGCTTCATGTGTCATGCACTAGACCAAGACTGACAATCGTAAGTCTAAGTGAAGGCCATGAACATGAAAAGGAAATTGGAGAATGCATTTTGAAGTGTTGTTGAAAGAAGGAAAGTTGGATATGATTGAATAATATGTTGTTGCATATGAAGTAGGAAGAAAATTGTATGATTGAGGAATCTTTTGTTAAATATTCGGTTGATATTCCTACTATGGAAATGTGAGAAGCAACATATCTTGCTTGAAAGTCCCTAGAGGTTTATATTTGATTATGTACACGTGAAAATATATTATTGGGGTTGTGCTTGTACAGGTGAATCTCTCGAAGGATTTGATAACATGCTAGTTACCAATCAGTTTGATTATGAGATATTGGACACTCTTGATCTACTAGATCAAGGAGTGTTGAGGCTTTGCGAGTGAAGCATTTCTTGGGTAGACATATGGCTGACACTTTGTATTGATGTCTGGGTTCTGAAGTTGGAAAGGTGATGCTAATCATTGAGCTCTGACAAGGACCTCGATTTTGGGTTGATGGCTAGCAAGTAATCTTGATCGTACCTAGAGGGGCTAAAAGCTTGAGTCCATCTTAGCACCACCTGGATTGATTACCTTGGTCAAGAATCTAGTCCTTGGCATTGCAGTGCCTAAACTATTGATTGATTGTTTGGATAGATTGCCCTAGTTAGGAATATAGTCCATGGCATTGTGGTGCCTGAAGCTCTTCATGGTTCATATAGTTTGAGATCTTCCATTGTATATGTACATTATGAATACCTCTCTAGTTAAGAGGGAGTGTTGGAAAAAGTAGCTATGTTCGGTCTTCAATAATGTATTTGTCAAAAGAATAAAGAAAAGAATTTTTATTATTATTATTGTGACTTATTAAAGCATGGGTTTCATGCTTGGGTCACCTTGTTTTAGGTCAAAGTCCCCATTGAGGACTTCTAGGATTTATTCTAAGTATATATAATTATTTTACATTTAAAGAGACCCTTCTTGGGCTTTTGAATCATGTAAAAAGGTTTAGTATTGAGTAAAATATGAATTACGAAACCTCCACACCATGTTGGCCTAAGACCCTGTTAAACCCCACAAGAATACTATAAAAGGAAGGACGTTGAATTCATTTGGAGCATCAATTCTCGTCAAGTTTGAAATCTCTCTATTGGGCAGAAGTGCAAAAATCTTGTTCTTGGGCATAAGTACGAAGTGGGTAGCTGGGAAAGGCTGTTTCCTAGAAGCCAAAGAGAATGCGAGTTTGGGTTAGTCTAAGGTGTCAAAGAAAATTGAAATTTTGGTGGTGGTATCTCTCTATTTCATGCTTTAGATTGGTAGATATAAGTCTTCCAAGTTAGACTACTTTTAGAAGTTGTTAACTGTTGCAAGTTGCTACATAGTCGAAGTTGTTGGGAAGAGGTCAATCTTCTAGAGGTTGACTTGGTGTGGAGGGAAGGTCTGGTCTTTGTCTAGGGTTAAGAGTCTCAAATAATACTATTGAAAGGAAGAATTACTTTTACTGGTTTTTCCCCTCAAGGGGGTTTTTCCTTGGCATGTGCCTACATCTTGTGTTCATTATTTTATGTGTTGCTTCTTTTGGTAATTGCTTGAGGAAATAAAGAAAGAAGATATAAAGAATCGTAATAATAAGAAACATCACAAGTAATTATCAAGATCAAGAAAATATTTATCGCCTTTCCGATTTTCCAACAAAACCATGGGTTTTCAGAGCCTAGAGCCCAAAAATAGCCAATGGTAAATCTTATTTATTTTATTTTATTTTAATAATTAATAATTATAATTATTAATTTTTCTCTTCTTTTTTTTTTTAATGTAATTTGACTGATTCAAAATGTTTGCATAACATAACATAAAATCATATTACAACGTCTCTTTCATATTGGGCTAGAGAACGCCTCTCGACTAAATTACGTGCAATTAGACAACACAAGTCTTGAAAACAAAAATCAATTTGTTTTTGGATATCTAAACTGACTTGTTGAATTAGGAAATTTTTAGAAGGTAAAGGTTTGTTTCCTTCTTGTTGGGCACAATCATGACCATATTGATCATATGTTTAGTCGTTTTTCAGTAACATTGAAGAGGAAGGATGTTGGGAGTCTGCCATCATTAATTGAATGTATTAAAAAATCATACATTCTAGAGCTTGTTTTTCATGTGTTGGAAGAAACTATTGACATGTGAAGGTTTATTCTAGGATTGCATGGTGAGGAGAAATGCATTGAACAAATTAATGATATTAGCTTCTAACATCAATTTTATATCAAAACAATTGATGGGAGAACACTTATATGGGACAAGAAGTATTCAACTATTGGAGAATGGGGGTCATCATCAGGTTTAGCATTTTTGAAGTTCATTCTAGATCATCCAATATTTGTAGCAAAGATATTGCTATTACAATCAGTTGTTGAACTTCATAATGCATAAATCATTCTGAATGCTTGGAGGAAATTAAAAAATCTATGAGAGATACAAATGAGTACTTTGATGTTGTTGATTCAATTTGGTGGGAGTATTTTTTCAATAATCAAAGTGATATCATTTCAAGATAAAAAAATGAAGATATATTTTTGAATACTCCATTTATTTGGCCATAAAAAATGCCAAATGAACGTGAGGAAAGACACATTGTTGAAAAAAACAATCTCAAGATATTATTAATTCTCCATAGGTAGAGGAAAGAGAAATGTATATTGGTTTTAAGAGATCTCGTGCGCAATGTGAAGCCATGGAAGACCTTTATAGGGGTTTTGTGCAAGATGTTAAGGAGGGTTGCATGATTGCAGTGTTCGTAGGTGGAGATCCACATGGCTATGCATTCTAGAATTCCAAGGTTATAAAAGTCATTAAAGAAAATGAAGATATTATAATTGTTTAAGTACATTGGTATGCCACAACTACTCACCCATTCAATGGTGTGTACAAGATGGAAATGGCAGTTGATAAACAAATTGGCAGAAAGAGAAAAAGGAAAGGTACGAATATAAATCGTCGTTGAACATACCTTTTAAAATTGGAGGATGTTGACATACTTGTTTATGACTTGAATTTAACAAAGAGAGGAAATGCTCGCTTCAGGACCATAGAGATCTTGAAGAAGTTGCTACTAGAAGAAACAATGTTGACATGGGAGTTTGTTGAACCCAACGTAAATCTAGAAGAATTTTGAAACCTAAAATGGTGAGCATGTATGTTGACTCGGATGGGGAACTAGTTGATGAAAGACAAGAATATGGGTCATCTTCATCCGCATCCAGTCATTCATCTAAAGATATTGTAGATTCCAATGGTGTGCCAGAACCTATGAGTGGTTTTGAATAATTGTTTAAGACAATTTATGTAAATGATATTTGCATGGTAACTTGAAATAAATATTTTGACTTCCATATGATCTTACATGAAGTTATGAGTCATTTCTTTGTTTGTTGAATTATATGTTTTAATTATGAAGAATTCATCTCTTTTAGAATATCCATAATGCAACAATGACTTACATAAATAATTTATGTTATATTCAATCAACCAAAGTTGATACTTTGACTAAAAGTAGAAAAAAATAAAAAATAGAAATTAATGTTCAATTTTTAAATTATATAGTGATATTGCCATGATATTATTTATTGATATCAATTGGTATAAGATATTTTTTTTTTAATGTTGCAATTTTAATGCCTCATTAAAAGGGGACACTTCATTTTGATGGTTGATTTTTAGGTTTTTATTGCAATAGGATAAGTTATTGTAGACTAAGATTTGAAAAGAGCTATACTTTTAGCCTTTAAAATAAAAATTTCTCTTATAATTAAGAGTCTTTCATTTATGTGTTCATTTTTAAAAACCATTTTAGTCATATAATTTGTCCATAATGTCATGGTTGAAATATGGTTAAAACATAAGGTTTTCAATTCCATGGCTGATCAATTGTCAAAATTTTAAGGTTTTTCTGAGTTGTAATATTGTATCTTTAATGTTATGGTCGAAAATAGTTACAATTTTAGCATTTTTTAGAGTCATAATATTTTATCTTTAAAGGAATGGATGGAAATTGTTTGAATTTTAAGGCTTTTCATAAACATGATATATTATCTTTAACGTCATGTTTGAAAATTGTTGGAATTTAAAGGTTTTTCAAAGTCCTAATATTTTATCATTAATGTCATTGCTAAAAAGTGTTGAAATTGTAACCGCAATTATATTATATATATATTATATATATATATATATATAATATATATATAATATATAGATGTATAGAGAGAGAGAGAGAGAGAGAGAGAGAGAGAGAGAGAGAGTTGTTCTACCATCAACACTTTTTGTTTTAAGTGTGTGTGTGTGTGTGTGTGTGTGTTTTTTGCGCAAAAACGTTGCTTTTTATTGCCATTTTAAAAATTATTGAAAAGTTACCCTAAAAAAAGAAAACATCGTTCTGAAATACACACTTTTCGTTTTATGGTTTTTCTTTCATGTTTTTTTTTTGGATTTTGGGCTAGAGTTCATGTTTTGAGGTAACTTTGTTGCTTATCAAGATAGTGAGAGCCTGAGATAATCGTCAACGAGGGTTGAAGTGCCTGAATTGCTTGACAAGTATCGAAATGATGCAATGGTAAACCATAAATATCAAAGGATGTAATACAAACGCCATCGAATATGTTGGTAGGAAAATGATACATTGAGCGACAATTGTTGGATTGAGTGTTATGATCAAATCGGTAGCTTAACATATAAGACTTTTGATTGTTGATCAGTGCCCTTTGTGTCTAATTCCATACTAGACTAGTAACATGAGAGCTTGTGAAATCAAGAGAAATTGTTGGCTTTGCGAATATAGGAAACCGATTGAAACAACATGCTGAAAAAAAGTTAGAGGAATATGTCAAATCAAATCTAGAATCCATATCAACATGGAGGTTTATCTACTAAATGATTCAAGACTTGAATGTTTCTCAAAAGGATTGATTGGGACAGAACAAAAATGATCAGTTGAGTAACATTCACAATGAAGGTTAGGAGCTGATTGTTCACCATAGCATTCGATAGACACAAATTGTTCGACCAAAGATAATGTTTACATTGATCATATTCACAATTTTGTGCATCCATGAAAGACATACATTCCAAACCTAAAACCGAGATAAGAGATTTGCATGGGGATGAATCAACTAAAGTAGAATATTTTATCTGATAAAAAACTCGATCTCGAGAGATAGAAAAATTATAATGAGAAACCCCAAAATCCATCGAGTTTGCATCCAGTGAAATAATACAGAGTAAATAATTTTGTGAGGAAATCCAAATTTGATACGGTTCGGGGATCTTACCAGGATTGTGAGAACTTCACATAACCATCAACAAGAGTTGAAGTGCCTCGACTTCCTGACAAATTCCAAAACTTTGAAAAGCTAGATACCCGCATTTTGAGAACTAAGTGAGATTGCAAATTTGATGTGGATAGCTATTATTATATAAATTAACATGATCTCCATTATCTGGATTGCAACGATTTACCTCATAGTTTCATCATATTTTATAACTTCAATAATTAATCAAGTCATAATATTCTTCTAATCACAAATCTAGAGATGTATGAATTAGAGAAATCTCATGAGAAAACTGATTTGAAGAGTTGTTTGCATGGAAAATAGGAGATGATAAGGGATGGAAAGGATGTTCTATCATTTGATTGCTTTCTTCTTCATCATGGATAATCTCACTACCTTGTGTCACTTCATAATCCATCTCATTACATGATGAACTTGAACAACATAGAGTATCTTCATTGCAAGCTGATGTATTACAAATAGTAGAGCATAAGGGATAGGGAGGTGAAGAGGAAAAAGTTTTTGTAAGATAATCTTCTTTGACCGAAATAGTTTTAAGATCTAAATCTTTCGAAACAAAATCTTCTTGAGAGACTGAAAGATTAGTTGGTGCACTTGGGATTCCATCATCATATACATCAATGGATTCATCACCAACATAAGACTGGTTTCCCAAGACATCAAAGTGATTAGGAAAATCGATTTCATTTGATTGACTACTAAGAATAGTAGATTCAAAATTAGCAAAGAATGGAGAAACACCATCTTCACATGGAGGACTTCGAAAAACAGAAGAAATAATGAAAGAATCTTCACTTTATTGCTTCTCTATCTACGAAATGTGACTACCTTTCACCTATTCATTCCTTAGATTTTGAATATATGTATTAGGCAAATCAAGGGACAAGGGGTCATGAGAAAGAGATGATAGAGGATGAAAAGTATCCAAGGCATATTTAGGACTGAATTTATGAGCACTAATATCCTCTTGTGGAATGGAGCTATTCGTATTCACCTTAGGTTCCATAGATCATTCCAAAATTTCCTCCTTCAGATCTGGATCATGATAAATGGATAAAGGTTGAAGATATAGATCATTCACTTGATTTTTAGATTTCCCAACTTCAGCATCGTCGCAAGGAGGCACACACATCGATACTGTGAAAGGAGAAGGACAAGGAACAAAAAGAATAATAGGTTCCTCCTCTGAAATTAGAGGTGTCTCATGATTTACAAAAGTTGGGAAAAACGAAACATCAGGGGGTTCAAGCTTACCATGTAAAGATATATGAACCAAATGCTCAAACTTTTGTTTAAATAAATCCCAACCCATATCCTCCTCTTGAAATACATAACATATGTGAAGGAATCGATTAGAAAATTTCTCAATTGATTCACCAGGATTCATTCTTAGTTGACTAAACCTTTTAAGGACATCCTTGTAATCATACCTATCAAATGCTAAATGAAGCTCCCTGATAAAGTGTTCAAAAGAATGGATGGAAGAAGATGGTAAGTTATGAAACCATCAATTAAGTCGTCCTTCAAGTGTGAGGAAGAAAAGTATAAGAGAAACATCTTCAGAATCAATTTTATAAAATTCACAAAAATAGAGAAAATTAGAGATGTGCTCGACCATGGATATTTCACCCTCACCATCAAATTATTATTGAGACAAGTTATAAAGGGACTCATCAGGGATTTAAATTTTACCATCAAATTTATTAGTGAAACACAACAGCAATATGATTTAGGGATGAGCCATTTAATATAAGAGATTCAAAACAAACTCAACGGGACCAACTTGCCATTTGTCCCTCCTTCTAGCGTTGACTGTTAACGGTGCTTGAAATTTTTTAACCAAGGGGGTCTCCCCGATGTGAAGTCCTAATTAGACCTCACACTACTTGGTGTAAGAGCCCCATCCGAAGTATTGGCTCGACCACCATAACTTAAGGTTTTCCTCAGCTGCAATGAATAACATAAGAGAGTATGCACATAACCTTTCAAAGCAGCAAGCAAGTTGAAACTGTGAAACACCAATTGCAATGTGTAAAAGGAGACTTTCATGAGGTGAGAGGGAGGAGTGAGTCTCTGGAAGAAATTAATAGTGCTAACCTAAGAGAAACATGCAAGAGCATGAAAATATTTCTCAGTTATCTAGCAAAGTAATTCGCATAGACACAACAATCATTAAAGCAAATACAACACATATTCAGTAAAATAAGTACCAAAGCCACTGAAATAGTTCAATTTCCTTAGTACATGTGAACAAAACACATACCGCAAAAATATAAAGAATAGTCTTTCTATATTCATGATATATGCATGGAAATTTGTTGGCTCATCGAGCTTTTGATTATTAGGTGAAAGATCCAAGTACACAATTAGAATGGTGAGTCACTAGCTCCAATAATGGAAAAGTAAGTCACTTCTTGCTTCTCCAAAGAACGATCTTCTCTCCTATGCTAAGCTAGAGAAGCCAAGGCTATCTCTCCAAAGGCTAAGCCTCCCAAATCCATTTTCTTGAGTTGTGAGGGTGTATTTATAGCAAGACGAATAACCTTATTTATAACAAGAGGAATGACCTTTGATATCCCCATGACTCTTTAGCTTCCCTCATGACTCGTAAACATCTAATGTGACCTTTGAACATGTATATGACTTTTGGACTTTTTCTAAAAACTCTTTTGTCCATATATGACTATGTGACTTTTCATACTCCACATATGACTCTTGGACTTCCACACATTACATTTTATCCTTTCCTTTTGATAATTACATCATTACATCCACAAATGATGTGGCAAGACACATGGACACACATGACATTATGATGGCACAGGTACAAGTCACAACTTGACAATTATGACATGGAGCCCATGATGAAGTGGCAATGCCAAGTTGTTTCTCTTATTGTTTTGTCTTCAATATTCATGAAAGTTTTGTTTAGTACTTCATCTTCATGAAAAATCTACTTTGTTATTCTTCTTCACCCTCCAAGGGCTGAATGATATGGAGTCTTCGAGTGGTCCTGATCTTTTTCCTCTTATCATAAACCGGTGTCCCTTCATCTTCTTAAATGACACCCTCTTCATAGTTCCAGCTTCACAAGTGTCTTTTAGTATAGTTTCCTTCTCCTCCTCTATGAGCATCACCCTATCATTTCAAGATGTAGTACCTGTAACTAAAAATTACTCGTAACAAGATGACATCATTTTGGAAAACTCCTAGTTTAGCTTGCTTCATGAAAATCACTAATTGTGTCAGAACTAGATACTGGACTGGGAGGAAGCCTCAAGGATTGCACATTGTGTTGGGATGTGTTATATTCTTTCCACAACTAGCCCATGTAGTTAACCGGGGGGTTAGAGGGGGGGTCACATGGGGTTTGAGGCGTTCCCGTAACCCCACTTTATGGGGTCCAGGGCAGCGCTCTGGAAAATTTTGGCTTTGGAACATATGTTAGGTTGGGCTGACCCACCTATGGTTTTGTGCATGATTTTCACACATGTTTTTTGGACGCGATGGTTTTCGGTCCATGGTATTGGATGCTTCGGCATATATAAATATGTATTGTAACATTGAAAGGAACATAA